>JAOCPS010758305.1:0-10353 GCA_025505425.1 Graphium colonna
GTACTTCCCCGGACGAGCGTGGCCTTAAAAGTGCAGCAAAAGCTGTGAAAGGATGTTATGCTCTACCACCTCTATCCTTTTAAAATTGTGTCAAACAGTTTTAATGACCACAACAGTAACATATGGAAATATGATATACCAAATTTCAGATTAATTGAATCATTGCTTAGAGAATTATCGGTGACTGGTGAATCACAAACGATATTGAAGGAGAGCACTCGCTACTCGATTGTCATCATATTTATGTAATAAAATTAGGGGCATAGTTTTCGACTAAATTCTAATTTATAAATGAAGCGAAGATACGCCGACAGCTAAATTATGGCGAGTGGCGTAGTTCATCGACCCGCTAGGTCCGCTAGGACGCCCATGCGCTCCGTATTTAACCTTCGTTTAAGTTCACTCAGTGTTCAGATAATATTTATTTTTAATATTATTTTTGTTTTTCCTGTAATCCCACATATAAAGTGCTGGAGTATTGAAAGTGACTCATCAGTTACCTTATATACATATACATGTACTGTATTTTTTTATAGAAAGGTAGACAAACGAGCAGACGGTTCACCTGATGGTAAGCAACCCCATCGCCCATAGACACACGCAACATGTGGAGAGTGGCGAATGCGTTGTTAACCTGAGAAATTAGATAGAATACGTTTATTGGACAGAATGGGGATTAAGGATTTGGAAGGGAAAGGAGTGGGGAAAAAAAAGGTTAAACATGGCCATCCGGCAGCCCCAAATGTATACTTTCTTTTATGCTGACTTTATAAAGGGTGGTGCTAATTCACCGAGCGAGTGCGGTCGTAGAAGTGCGGCAAAAGCTGTAAAAAGATGTCATGCTCTTCCACTACAAGCATAGTGACAAACTACACTATTCGATTGTAAATGTAGATTTTATCTGTCCCCATCGCTCGGCTGAAAACTGAAGTTGTTTTTGGACCTACCTCATAAACAGGTGCGTCGTTTTTGAACCAGTGCACGGACGGTGCCGGAGCGCCCACGGCCTCACATGTCAGCTCCAGGGGTCCATTTGACAGCATGGTCAAGGGACTGGGTTTTTTGGTTAGCGTGATGAATTTCTTGGTCCCCTGTTTCGATTGTACTGCTGAGAAACGAAGGGTATCAAAATTGTGGCCTTTCATAGACAGCGTGCAAGCTCGAGAAGGAGGCAAAGAGCATGCGGCTCACCTGATGGTAAGCGATCACCGCCGTGCATTGACTCCCGCAACACCAGAGGAGTTACAAAAGCATTGCCGACATTTGAGATAGGAGTAAGCTCTTCTCTTGAAGATGCCGCTGGCGACAATTCATACCACAAAGGTGTGAGTGGAAGAAAATGGCGGCGGAATCGCACAGTGGTGGATTGCCAATCATCGAGATGGTATCCATGGTGATTTTTTTACTTTTTTGGGCATGATAACGACTTTTGTTGTTGTTTTTTGCTTTGACTGAAGAGATGTTGGCACACAATAATCGTGTAGCAACAGTTCACATATCAGATAACTAAAAGATCAGGATTTTTATTTTACGTGTTTCTTGAAGTGAATGCGACAACTGACAAAATACTATAATTTTAGACTGATTAAACAAAATGGGGTTTTTATAAACGAGATGTTGCTTCTCATTTATAAAAGCTATCTACGCTAATAACATGATAGTAGATAGTAGATTTGTAATTTTCTGTTTTTTTTCTGATTTCGAAAAAATCGTTAAATAAGCTAACGACAATGGTCAAAAGTGGTACCAATAATTCTCATACATCATACCAAAATTACATAGTAGCTATTTCCATGATTTCTTACGACATTACGCATCACTGATTTTATTTTTAAATATGTAATACAATTTAAAGTATAGAAAAATTAATTTTTATTTATATACATGACGTTTACATAATCTGTCATAGAAATTTGGAATGCAATAGGAACTATTTTGATGAATCGATTTGCTCATTTTGCTCACGGATTCTTTTACGAAAAGAACTTATCTTCTGTAGAAGCTAAAATATTATATGTAGTCTCAAAAAAAATGTTTGAACTTGATGCAGCTTAGTACGGTATGCCATATATATTTTTTTTTGGAAAGGGAGACAAACGAGCAGACGGTTCACCTGATAGTAAGTGATCCCGTCGCCCATGGACACACGCAACATCTGGAGACCTGCGTGTGCGTTGTCAGCCTGGGAAATTAGATACAATGGGCTTATTGGATAGGACGGGTCGGGAAAAAAAGAAAAGGGAAGACATGGCCATCCGGCATCCCCAAAACTCTTGCAAATTTTATTTTATGCCGACTTTATAAAGGGCGGTGGTACTTTCCCGGTAGAGAATGGCCGTAAAACTGCAGCAAAAGCTGTGAAAGGATGTTATGCTCTACCACCTGAAATATGGGCACTGTCTTTTCATAATATTTAAAAAATTAAAGGGAAAAAAAATCAAGTGCTCGGTCACATCTCATGTTAGGGGGGGAAGAATTTTTATAAGCGACATTAAATAAGTCATTTATAAAAATTAGGAATATAAACTTGTGGAAATATGGATCTCATTTTAAGTGTAAATTTCTAAATTGGAACAATTAATGTTCTAATTAAAAACACTTACCATTAACATCAATATTGTTTTCCATTTCTAGAATCTTCATGTGTCTGTTGACATTGGCAGATCGGCAGCCACCGCTCAGTAGCGCCGCGGCGGTGAATAGCAGAACTATATAGAACATTCTTCGAAACTTTGTACTGCGAGAGATTCAAGATTGTATTACGTCTGAAACAAAAAAATATATTTTTAAATAAATTACAGACAAAATATTTACAAATTGAATACATAACATAATATTTTTTTACTAATAAAACTACAAATGGCGTCTTCATATATATTTGTAATCAAGCTAAAAAAGTAAGTAATAATTTTACTAGATATTATTGATATTTTATTAACATAGTTACGTGTTTGAAAATTAGAGGGCGTTATTTTAAAGAAATGTGGCTATTAGGTCTCGTAAAATATAAATGATTAAGAACTGTGTGGTGTCGTGCGACACGAGTGAGAAGCGAAGTTCCTCATCATAAAGATATTAATTTCAAATTCTATTCGAGGTATAAAGGAAATTATTATTCGGGTATACGTTTTTTAATATATTTTTTTTAAAGATAAAAATAAAAAAAAATACAAAATTATCTTAACACCTTTTTGTTTACTATGGTTTATTAAAAATGCATAATAATAAATATAGAGACAGCTATTTACATGAATAAGATATAATATTAATAACAAACTGCAAAAATAATACTAAATAAACGAGGAAATAAAAAAATAAATAATATTAAAACTGAAAAAAAAAATACTATAAAAAAATAAATAGTCAGCCCTCGTAGACTATACATTAGACACTGTATAGTCATCATACATAGACTATAGATACGATAAATCTTACGTTATGGACGTTTTTTGCCGGCTGGGGTACCCCTCAGCAACGCCCCATAAGGAAATTCGTTGCAATAATAGAATTATTTTTTCATTTGTTTTAATAAAAATTATTTGAAAATTGATTAATATGAATTAATATGGGAGAGCGAATATTTTATTTATGCATGAAGTGTACAAAAGCTTATAAAAGTTGTTTTTTTAATA
Organism: Graphium colonna; assembly: GCA_025505425.1. Classification (NCBI taxonomy): domain Eukaryota; kingdom Metazoa; phylum Arthropoda; class Insecta; order Lepidoptera; family Papilionidae; genus Graphium; species Graphium colonna. Next base: position 3,633 of record JAOCPS010758305.1, read on the forward strand.
AATATTTACTCAAATATATTAGTTAGAAAATAATTGTATTTGTGACGGAGTTCTGGATTTTGCTTCAAACCTTAGGTCTGACCCATAACGTAATATTTATCCTATCTATAGTCTATGTATGATGACTATACAGTGTCTAATGTACAGTCTTCGAAGGCTGACTGTTTATTTATTTTATAGTAATTTCTTGTATTTAGTTTTTTTATTATTTATTTCTTTTATTTCCTCATTTATTTATTACTATTATTGCAGTTTGTTATTAATATTATATCTTATTCATGTAAATAGCTGTTTCTATATTTATTATGAATTCCCGGCGACGTTCCAAATATTCGGTTGTAAGATTTTTATAAGCATCAGTATTTGAGCTCATTGGGCTCATTGAAAAAAACTTAACCCGTACAATCGATGAAAATAATTTTTAGCTTGTTTTTTAATATATTCTAAGCTTATTAACACATAAATTCCTTAGCAATTAGAGATATTATCGGCTGTTTTTTAAATGTATTCTTAGGTTTTCGCGTTTTGTTTTATAATTTTGTAAATAAATTGCGATTAATTTTATCCGTAATATTTAATTTAAACATGAGGTGATTTTAAAGAGACGAAATCACATCGTGACCGGTGTGTCACTAACGACATTAAAAGAGAGCACTCGGAATTCGATTGTCGTCATAATAATGTAATAAAATTAGGAGCACAGTTTTCGAGCAAATTCTCCAATAGATAAAGAGTTGATATTCGGCGCGGCGTCTGATCAGCCTTACACGCGGGAGGTCGTCCACCCCCCGAACGCCACCCGCGACTCCGGCCACTAGCATGAACATGAACTGTGTGATATATTATTTAACTTTATATTGTATTTATTCAGTGGTAAGTCCAGGTTTATTATTTATATTATTTTTTATTATATAAACCCTTATAAGGTCTTGGGGTATTGAGAGTGACTCGCCAGTCATCATGTATATTTTTTTATTTTATTATGTTGCATTATCATAGAGCATATGGAGTCTAATAACATATAAATCGGGAAAACATAGATTTTCTAAGCTTTTTAAAAACTCTAGAAATAAAAAGCTTGTGAACGATTAATATTTTCACACAAAAACCGACTTAAAATGCATTAGATGTGAACTTTCACGATATATTTTTAGTAAATTTAATTAAAAAAAAAAAACTGATATTTATAAATTAAGAATCTTCTTATTTGTATTTTTTTCTTTTTTCTTTTATCAATCTTATATTCGCTTAAATAAAAATAAAATACAATTACAAAAATTAACGCGATTTGAAGCTTTTCTAGAGAGTTCTATCTTATTGCAGACAAAGAATGATTTCACATTTGTCTTATAGTTTAGAAAATATGCGTAAACAGATGAACAAACACGCATGCCGTTTGAATTATGAACCTGCTTAAATATCCTAAACAATATTGTAAGTTTTTTTATGGAAAGGAAGGCAAACAAATCGCCCATACACATACGCAGCATCCGGAGAGTCACGAGTGCGTTGATAACCTGAGAAATTGGACGGTATAGGTTTTTTGGAAAGGATGGGTCGAGATTGAGGATTTGGAGGGAAAAGGAGTGGGAAAAGAGAAGAGTAGACATGGCCAACCGGCATCCCCAAAAGTCATGCATACTTTATTTTATGCCGACTTTATAAAGGGCGGTAGTACTTGCCTGGGCAAGCGCGGCCTTAAAAGTGCAACAAAAGCTGTGAAAATATGTCTGTACCATCTCAGATATGAAAGTTTGTTTGTAATTTTATTAGTAACGATCAAGACTTAAAGTCAGCTGATTTTTTTTAAATGTTGCACGACACTTTTCAGGGAAATCCAAAAAACCTACTTCAAACGCCTTAAAAGTGTATTTTCGAGAATAAAACTAATTCTCGAAAATACACTTTTAAGGCGTTTGAAGTATTAAATTCTGTTATTTTGATTTAGAAAACATTTTGCTACCGAGAGAAAACCAATTTTTCTGTAAATTTTACGGAAGCATTTCGAAAGTAGTATACCTTTTGGTATAAAAGGATACTTTTTTCAGATCTGTTCATAGATGGCGGAGGTGTGCGTCAAAAATAGAAACATCCGAATTGAGAACGACGTTTTGTTGAAGTCAGTTAAAATTAGTTATACGTACTTACTTTGCGAGCGCGACCGTATAAGTGCAACAAAAGCTGTCAAAAGATGTCACGCTCTACAACCTCGAAAAAGGCTCTGTGTGGAACTATACTACCTCGGGCAATATGAAGTACAGCTTACTACTTTATACGTCATATAAGAGATATGACTTCAAAAGGTTTGTAGTTTAATCTACAAAAAGAAATAAATTCGATAGCAAAAACTAGTGATTACACCTAAATTTAATTAATATTCAATAATTATTTTTTATAGAAAACAGCGCAACTGAATTTAAATGCCTTAGAAGCGAATTCGTGAAACATTATTTGTTTCAATTATTTTGATTTTTAAAAAAGAAACCGTTGGACCGATTTCCACGAGATTTATAATTTTAAAAATCCGCAAAAAAAATAAACAAAAAAAAAACATGCCGTTGAATTGAAATCCTTCTTTGAAGTCTGTTCAAAACTAATTAAAATCACTTTTGTAGTCTTGGGTCTCAAATTTATAAATTGTAATCTTTGAATAATAGTCAATATTATCTTGACAAAAAAATTTAATTTCACATTTAATAAGAAAAAATTATTCATGCAGGATTTTTTTTTTATGGAAAGAAAGACAAACGAGCAGACGGTTCACCTGATGGTAAGTGTTCCTGTCGCCACACACGCTACATAGAGAGTTGCGAGTGCATTGTCAATCTGGGAAATGGGAAACAATAGGGTTATTGGATAGGATGGGTGGGGATTAAGGATTTGGAAGGGAAAGAAGGGGGAAATGAAAATGATAGACATGGCCATCCGGTATACCCAAAAGGCATGCATACTTTATTTTATGCCGACTTTATAAAGGGCGATGGTACTTCCCCGGACGAGCGTGGAGGTAAAAGTGCAGCAAAAGCTGTGAAAGGATGTTATGCTCCACCACCTGGCAAAAAATTAATCAATATTTATAATCTTTAATGATATGAATATAATTTTATATTATATTTACCAAATAAGGCTTTTCATAATTTAAATTAAGAATAAAAGAAGCTTTTTACATATTAAAAATATTTAAAGTGAAAATAAGATGAGCTTTTTCTTTGTCCACGGGTTGTTATACCCTGATGTTTTTTTATTTATCTGGCATTTTTTAACATCTTATAACAAGATTTAAAAGTAACTCAAAATAACAAAACAAATGCTTAGGATTTGAATAGGCAAAAATAGTTTTGATCCCAGCTTTTGTAATGTGTGCAAGTGTAAAACTATGATCAAATTTGTAAAGAAATATTTTTTATGTAAAAAGAAATATAGTTTTTTAAGCTTTCATTGTGTATTATAATATATTTTTTATGAATTGTATTAACTGGAGAATTATTCACATACCATAAATCATATCTATTAATATTATAACTTGATTCATTCTTAACAATGCCTGTACGTGATTTATCTTCAAGTTTTTCAATGAATAATAAAATAATAATGCATTGGGTATTGATAAAAAATTAGTTCAAAATTTTATCTTAATAAAATTATTTATAACAATACAAACCATTCTGTTAAATAAAATTTACCAAATTAAAAAAAAAAATATCAGTATTGTCACGTTAAAATTGTACAATAAAATCTAGATTTATTTTAAATGTCATAGATTTTATAGTCTATGACATTTAAAATAAATCTCGATATTTAAACATCAATAAAAATCTTACCAATCAGACGGTTAAGTACAAAAATCACAGAGTCGATAACTTTTTAATTGTTCGAAAATAAAACACAGAACACTATTACCGAATGGAGAGTTTCCGAACGAACACAAAAAATCGTTGACCGTTTAAAAAATGCGTGCCCTGTCAAAACGGCGTCGGAATTAAAAATGGCCACTTTCTAGACGCGTATGCCCGGTTAGAGTCCTGTACTAAATGGACGAGCGATGTATTAGCCAGCTTTATATAGGTTGCGAGTTGGTTTAAAATTTGAATTTTAATAGACGCTCGCACGCACACGCATTCGCAGGGAAAAGCGCGCTCCCTAGATCGCGTAGATTTGCGCGCTGTCAGATTATGTGGCGGGAAACGGCCATTTTTAATTTTAGCGAGCGCGCTCCATACGTCGTTCCAAATTCGAACATGATTTTAAACGTCAAAGCCATGATTGCAAAGCTTTTTTTTTAAATTTTATGTCTTTTTATAGATTTGGATTTAAAAAATATTATTATCATGGAGCCATCGACCGGATGACATGTAGTTTGTAATTAAATATGACAATGTCTTTAGGGTGTAAGATTAACAGGTATCCACTGAAAGATTTGATAACTTGCATATAAAAACAATTTAAGCGATTACTTATATATAATTACAAAAATTGCAAAAGTATCATTAAAAGATTTTAGAAAATTATAATAAATTATACGCATATTTCAATTTGCGCTTTTATTTATAATACTTATATAAGCAGTCTCTCTTTTGCAAAATAAAACTGAATTTATTTATTTTACACAGCTTAATAGTAAAAATATTTTCCAGACGGTAATTATATTTATTCTCTTTTATTTGCTTAAATGTACTTTTCCTAATAAGAAACTTATTAAAATTGGTTCAAATGAGTTGCATATGTATAGTGTTTACTGTGTTTTTTACTTAAATATTTTACTAATTCTCTATTGTGTACATTATCTATTATTTTGTAATTATTTCCACTGAATACTTTTTAAAATCATAATTATTTATCGACTACACACATTTAGTTATTTCGCCTATGTGTCCACCCCAACATTTATATAAGGTGTTAACCGATTTCTTACATTCGAGTGCTTCGGTAATTTTAAAAGCTCGCCACTTACTGTGAAAGTAAACATAAGTTGTCACCATTTGTCAAAAGATGGCGTTAACAGCTGATCAAAACAATTTTTAACTTCTTAAGTCTTTTTTTTGAGGAGCATGAAGGCAAATGGGTGAATTTGACAGTTTAAAAATTTTATAGTACAGTGTTGTTTGATTTAATCACGATTGTGAAAATGTGTTAGGGTCAATGATTTATAATTGTTTTTCTTAGACAACAGCGAAACCGACATCAGAAGTATTTTTATTTAAAAAAGAAACTGTAGGACCGATTTTCAAGAAAATTATACGAGACGACCTCGTAACTATATTTAAAAAATAATTCTGGTAATCGGTCCATAAGTTGCGGAGAAATCGGAAAATTGCATACCAAAAGAATCAAAATAAAAAAAAAACTCTCGATTTGAGAACCTCCTCTTAGAAGTCGGTTGAAAATGATTACTATAAAAAACTGAAGTTTCGATAGTAGAGAGTTCATAATTTTTTTATTAAACGCTCGTGCCATTCTGCTTAGAGTGTATTTTCTGGAACTGAACTCTGTGTCTCGTGACAGATATTGTGTCTTCCTAATAATAGATAAGAATCTCAAAATCATTTAACACTGATTTTAGAACATATTTTCTCACAAAACTACAACATTGATTTCAAACGCTTTATAGATGTCCTTTCGAGACATTGTTTTCTCTTATTTTGATTTAAAAAACAAAACTGAACCAATTTTTTGAAGTTTCCGTTTCGGAAGTATACGGTATACTTCCGAAATGGTTCCATAATTTTTTAAATAAAAAAATAGAATTTTTATAATCGGTTGATAAATTGCGAAGATATGTGTTAATATTCCTAAGCTCAAGCTTTATTTAAAAAAAAAGGAATGAACTGATTTTCATGAAAATTTTATGGTACTATCTCGAAATTATACCCTATCGGATGAAAAAAAAAGGAATTGGATTTTATGTTTCGGATATACGCGCGAAAATACCTAAAAAATAGGAACATCCGAGTTGAGAACCTCCTTCTTTTTTAAAGTCGGTTAACAACTGTGTATTTTAATATAAATATTTAGTTTCTCCCGAAAAAGAAATTTACATTCTCAAATGTTTCCTAAGTTATATATAACGTAAAAATTACATCAAAATAATACGTGTTTTAAAGTTGTTATGTTTTATAATGTTTCTTATTAATTGCTTATGACCTTATAACCGTCGACGAAAAAGAGGAGTGTTTTATCTTAAACCTGTATCTGTCAGTGGTATCGGAGACCCAATATAGCTGAAGTCAATATTGATGAAGTTTTTCGGCTAAAACTTTGTAACCTTAATTGAGAGCTTTTTATGTACGATCAAACGATATCTGTTTGGCAGTTTTAAAACCATAAGCCTATTGCTAGTTCCTATCTTCTTCCTTAAAATTTTAATATTCACATGCTAAAATAATTTTAAATATATTCTAATATTGTAAAGCCGAACAGCTTGTTTGTTTGAACGCAAATTAATCTTAACAACTACTTGGTCCGAATTGAAAAATCATTTTTGCGCAGGATATAATAAGAAGCCTTTTATAGCAAACTTCATTTCCTCCTCCTCTTAGCTTTATTCCCAAATCATTTAGGGTGGGCTTCTAATCCGACCATATTTTATCTGAATATCAGTTTTTACACAGAGCGATTCGCGTTTGACCTCCGCAATCCAAAGAGACAAACTGTATTTGAAGGATGGATTACTAGTCAGGACATTTGAAAGGACTGAAATTCCTTAACGACTGTGAAAAGTGTT
>JAOCPS010758414.1:0-10352 GCA_025505425.1 Graphium colonna
CATGAACGTAAATAATTTATTCAGCTTTAAAAAATAGTTTTGTGCCATTGTCCTATTAAAAAATATAATATTTATTTCCACAGCACATGGCAAGCTAATTTTATCAAAAGTTAAAAAACCATCAATTATGATCGTGAGCTTTCAATATTCACTGTATATTCATCAACTATTCACATGTGCTCAATTGAACAAACTAAAATTTATGCAAGCAATAAATTGCCGTGGCGGATTACAGAGCGGAATCAAGGTTTTAAAGCCGTCGTGAAATAACAGTCAAATTACTTATGTCCACGTAATATTATATTTTTGTTAAATTTAAATGCAATTAAAACGGTTTATTAAAATATCTCGTTATAGTTCTCGTAGCTCTCGTCATAGTTTTACGGGGCTTTCTTTTGTAGCGTTACCTTTCTCCTGCAATCCCGCAGTCACTCTTGGCAATTCTTATTCGACCGCTAAAAACGCTTTATGTACCTTGTAGAAAAACTAATCGCCTCACAGTCTCTGTGAAATCAGTACGACGCTACAATAAATGGTTATATATATATAAAATAATACATTTCTTTTGTCGAAAATTACTTACCTCCCACTGGTTATAATATACTCATGCTATTGCTAGATTAGATAAGACAACTACAAGATGGCGCATAGTGATAGACGCAATTTCAGCCGTAAGTCAGTTTCGACTATGTATTCTGACTACGCCATGACCTTTTTAGTTGCTTAAAACGCCATTGCGTATATTTACACGTTTTTAAATTCCGATGAATATATTAAATATTTCTCAGATGAATAATCCGCAAATCACATTACTTGGAAATTTAATCCACCTCGAAGCCCGCAATTCGGAGGAAACTTTCACATTTTTGTAAAGGCATTTAAGAGTCATCTTTTAAATCAATCGCTTCACAAGTGCTTACCTATGAGAGAATGTTCACCGTTCTCACGCAAATCAAAAGTGTAATAAATTCAAAGCCGATAACACTAATGAGTGGGGATCCTTCCGAACCCACTATTTTGACGTCTGCGCATTTTTAATGACTGCACCACTTTACAATCTACTCGTTTGCGTAATTACTGATGAACCAGCATATTTGTTGAAGTGCTTCGCCATGTTATATCAAATTATTCAATTATCTTCAAAACGATGGAAATTAGAGTATCTTCACTTGTTTCTATCAAGAGGAAACTGGAATACGCCTGAAATCCTATTATGATAGACTCTATTGTTCCTATTATCGCTGATAATATACCTCCGCTATCCTGGCATCTCGGTGTCGTTATAGCCACTCATTTGGTCATAATGTCATCCGTAAAGTAGCTGAAAATATTCAGGTTCAGTGGCGTCTTCAAAAGACCTGTCGTCCACCTATGAATCTTAACGTCGCAATAAATCGCACCATTGTCCCTCGCTATCCGCTATCATATAATTCGCTAATAGTCCCTATACTTTTAGTTTATAATTACGCTATCCTTCAAAATTCTTTACTTGTAAAAACCAAGGGTTTTTAGGCGGGGGGCAATGTTTTCACCCATTGTAGTGGTACTCTTTCATCTATATACCCTCATTTTGACTGATATTTAATCAGACGATCGTAATTGATCAGTCGCTACGCACAAAAGGGCCATGTTTACTTTGTCTGCATTTGTGTATATGCAGTGCATGCAACAATTGTCCTCACTCGCTATCCCGCCTCTGGACTCTTGTCCATCGAGGATTAATGCCATAATACCTACGCCGCATATATTCAATTTTGCACTTTAATTCAGCTATATAAGGTTCGTGACTGTTGTGTTGGTAAGTAAATGCGAAAAAACCTTATGTATAGATAAGTATTTTTTTTATAAACTAACTATTTTACGGATAGTTTTAGTACAGTCAAAAATAAAGAGTAGTGTCGTTGATGTGCAGAATCCGCGGAACTGTGCACATCTTAGGAGATAATACAGTAAGCTGTCGTAAAAAACTACTTATTGTATTTAATACTATTTTCATATATTTTTGATTTGTGATAATTTCATGTAATCTAAATTTTATTCTTATCTTGTTGATTTTTTGCTGAATTTATATTTAATGTAATTAATTGATCTATTGACATTAGGTTTTTCAAGCTATAAAATATTGTACTAATTAATTAATATCTATAATGGGTCATGGCCCGAAATATCTTTTTTGTAACTATAGCAACAAAAAAATTATATAGTCATAAAACCATAAAACACTTGCCACATAAAAACTGATGTTGCTTCTCTGCGGGGTATATCACGTAATACGCAAAGTGGGAACGGTAGATACTGAACTTATTTCCATAAGACGTGATATGAAATGTAAGAAGGTAAAATTTTAAGAAACAATATTTATTCACAACTTTATTTTCACAGAAAATTTCAGACACCGACTTTAAGCCTATACTTTCGAAACATATTTTTTCCATTATTTTTATTTCAAAAACAAACTACTGCTCCGTTTTTATTTTTCCTATCAGATAAAAAAATATTTTCAAATCTGTTCATAAGTGGCGGAAATATTCCTAAAATTGAATATTTAGATTTAAATACAAATTAGTAAGCCGATTTTTTTTAATTTATGGGACAGTTTCGAAAGCATACCCTATCAGATAAAAAATATATCAGTTCATAAATACGATTCTCAATTAAATCTAAGAGATTGCCCTCACTAACCTCACGAATATAACCAAACCAGATAGTTCGTTTCGCCCCTAGAGATAGGATCCATCGATACTAAGATATCTCATTTTCTTCTCTCTTTTTTTGCCTGTCTATCTTTTTGGTGCAGCAAGTTTTCTTATCGTATTACCTAGACAGCTGTACTGAATTCAATCATCTAGTTGTTATTTTCAGCAGTAACTTAAATTGCTTTATTTTAACAAAGTCCAAAACCATCTAAATTTTAATTAAATTTAAAATAGGATTGTGTGGGTTATGTCTGCCGGCAATATATTTTGAATAAAATTGTTTGTTAGTAGGTAAAACATTTGGAAACTCTCTCAGAGTATACAATATTTTGCCCACGGCTACGCGGGCCAACATGTAGATTTGGTAAATTTATTTTCCTCCTTTTAGTACCTTTGAGATTTTTGTATGCATGGCGTCCTATTGGAAAAATAGAAGATAATGTATTTGTTCTTTACAGATGAGTTTGTGTTTTATTTTTAAGTCTGCTTTGATTCTTATTAATTCTTTTTTAGTAAATTTAAACTATTGAACATAACATAAACCGTCCTAATTCTAATTTAAGTTTTGGTATGTTTGGTAATGTCCGAAAGACCCACAGCTGAACAAAAATTAATGTAATTTAATTAACTAAAAATTTCGCGCTGAACTGTCTTTAGTAGCTTGCTGTTACACTTAACTCGCCACCCGCTGTTTATTACCTCATTTCTAGATGTACTCTGATAGTCGAACGACGTGCGTAAAAAGCGCGTGTGCTTCACAGACCCGGCTACGTATATGTTCGTACTTTTTGTGTTAGTGTGATTGCAGTACTTCTAACTAAACAAAAATAGCTAAAAGAAAAAATTAAATTCAAGCTAACAGTTATGTACATAAAAAAAAATATTTGAACACTATTCCATATATTCTATTATTTTTGTCTAACTTCTTTTGCTGCACCAGTAATTTTGTTGTATTCTTTTTCTTGGTTTATTCACATTTTGCGATATTGAGGCATCTTCGTAAAAAAAGGAAGTACTTTTTCAATTATTTAGCTGCTTCTTTAATGCTTGGTGGAGGCTTTTGCTCATTTGTCTCAACTTCTTGTTCCTGATACTCAATTTTTCTCACTGAATACAATTGTTTTTGCCTTTGAGTGAAGCCTTTGTAAATAGGCAGTCGGCTACATCGTTGTAGGTTTAAAATTTTCCGTCAAATTTCCTGCCACGTTGAACTGTTGCATCCACTCAGTTACTGGAAGGTCATCGTCGCTGTCAAATTCATATTCTGTTTCTTGTTCATGTTTCCACCACTGGTATTGGTGCAAAGCCAAAAGTCAGCATGTCGAAAACAGTGATGTGTAGTTGTATCACATTTTACCATAGTTTTAATGAAAAATGGATTGCTTGCAGCATATCAACAGAAGTTTTACCCTCAGATTCGACTAGTTCCATCAATAATTTTCTTCGGTAGTGACCCTTCAGCATTTTTTAACCATTAACTGTAAGACAATTGTAGTATTTGGTGGAAGTAATGCCAACTCTATGTTTTAAAGGTTTGATATGCATAGTTGGGCAGGGCAGGGCAGTTGTCAACAATATCCCACGTTTGCACTTCTTCTTTTAAAAGATAACTGGTCATGCAAGATTTATAGCTTTATTAATCACTAGCATTTTTTTAACTTTCTTAAAACAGCACGTATTTTTCAATTTATCTATTACTATTAGTTTTTTTCTGTACCATCCATATTGGCGCATTTAGTCTTCCTAATATTTTTGTTGATCAAGCAGGGAAGGAGGGGCCTTCCCTGCTTGGAGAATGTTTTCTTTATTTTTTCATATTGAAGACACGGTAAAGCGGCTAAACTCAAAGCATCTGCCAAAATCACTTATCTTCTATCCCGTTTCTATTGCGCGTATCAGTAAAACTTTTACGTCAATGTACTGTGATTTTCTTTTTGTTACTAACAATCTATAAGTGCAATCCCAATTTGTAAACAAAAGAAGAAATTTCTCAGAAAGTGTACTTTTGTGTGTATGAATTCAGTATATCATGGCTTAAGTATGCCGCTTGTTTTATATGTTCCAACAGTCCGTCCCCACTTTATAACTTTTGAGGTATATTTTACAGATGTATTGAGCTGCAATTGTTTTTTTATAAAAATGTAAAAAATACATATTGAAGAAAATTTTGTTTAAATTAAAAAAAAAACATAAAATTCATTATATTTTTCTGATATTTAATTCCAGCGATAAACACAGTAATGTGTACCTCCACGGCATTATGAAAACAAAGTCCCAAGCATAGTTTTCGTATAAAATAGCTATTTCTTGTGAAGAATATTCATAATTTTAAATGTTTGAACATAATTGTTTTTAATACTTTGACTTTGACATGAGTTTTACATTTACTAGCTCGCAATAGCCGTTAAATAAGAAACAATTATGTAATTGTAATGCCCGTGAATGAAAGAATATCTGAGAAATAATAAAAATATTTCTGGGATGTGGGAAATTCACCAATAGGCACTAAGGCCGCGTAGCAGTCTATACCCTATACCCCTTTGTTTCAAAGAGGCCTTTTCTCAGCAGTTTGACAATTTAAAAAAGGCTGTTATTCTTTCCATAGAATTCAGAAATATATGTATATATTAGCACTTAACACTTATTTTATTTAGCAAAACTTGAGAAGCCATAGATATTGCTGTCTCGTAGGTATCGTGCTAATCTATATTTGAAATATTCCAGAATACTTCAATTGAAGAAGATTATTCATAATTGCCTCTGACATAACATATTAGGTTTTCTATGTATATCACTTTTAACTAAGCTTTATACGAAAAGCGGCAGTCAGTATATACAGGATTTAAGTGTCTGAAAATAGATGTAATAGAATGTTTTCGTCTTGTCACTACTACAATTGAAAATACACAAGAACTTTGCTGCTTGTTAAACTCAGTTTATATCTAGATAATAGTCTTAAAACTAGGTTGAATTTAGAATATTTTGGTATGGTGTAGTGTACCTTAAATTTTGTATAGTTCAATTTTTGTATGGGTAGGGAGGCAAACGAGCAAGCTCTCGCCTGATGGTAAGTGATCATCCACACCCATGAACTCCCGCAACACCAGAGGAGTTACAAGAACGGTACCGGCCTTTAAGATAGAAGTATGCTCTTTTTTTGAATGTCCCATAGTCGTATCGGTCCGGAAATATCGCTGATGACAGTTGATGGTCCAAACATGTCGTGTCCAAAATAAGTAATAATTTAATTATAATTTAAATTGTTAAACCAAAAATTATTTTCCTTTTAATAATCTCTCCTCAATAGTTCTTACTTTGACAGTTCTAGATAGAACGGTATTAAAATATTAGTTATTTCATTTGCTTATTTCTTAATATAGTGTTGAAGTACAAATTTGTCGCCAAGCATTAAAAACTAAATTAAACTATTCTCGAGATTTACCGAAATAAAGTTTCTCTGTGTTCTTTTCCTATTATTTTATTTCTTTGTTTCCATGCTCCTGGATTGTCTCATTCTTTATTCTCTAGAATAAGCAATTCAATTTATTTTGCTAAAATAATTAAGTTAAAGGGCAGCTATGTCTTGTTTTAATTACCTTAAAATGGCTGCCAATAATTGTTCTCTATTTAAAGCAATATAACAGTTATTTCCTTCGTTTAGTGAGTTGTAACCTTACATGATGTCACAACTATTTACAGTTAAAAACAAAGCTATGTTAACAAATTTTATAAACTATTTAATATTTGCCTATTGTATTTGTGTATGCCATGTATACCATTACTAAGAAAAGTAAATTGCCAAGTAGTACTGTGAGCTATCAACCATCTTGTATTCTATTTTAGTTATTCTCATAGGTACATCTATTAGGATTATCAATAAGATTACTGAGGTAACCCCAGAAAATAAGCCCTAAGTTCTTGATTGTAAGAGCAACAATAAGAAAAATATTTAAAAGTAGGTTTAGTAGAAAACTCACAATTTATATCAACAACTTGTTAGACAAAAAAATTGGCGACACATCAAGGTCAGCATATGCCAGCCTACATGTAAGTGTATCCTGATCCTACTCATCCATCAAAGTATCTAAGATAATATTAGGGATATCACACACAAACCGAAGTATGAAGGTGAAGCGTTTTCACAAGATGGCCTAGAATCCATACGTACGATCGTCCGCGAACACATATAATCGGAACGCAATTTATAGATATCATTATAGTCACCATAAAATATAATACATGATTACTTGCAACACATATCTATAGAAAATTATGAAAGCCACAAAAAAGGTATCGGTGGTAGTTTTTTTTTGTTACAGTATGTTAACTCTTAATATAAAATATTTTATAGATCAAAACTAAAAGAAGTGGTTCGGTCATTTCCAGAAAGAAAGAAATATATTTTATTTAACATAAAAAATATTTATATTGGCTTTAAATTAATTAATAAGCAAACTCAACTAATGGATTTCGAAACCTCGTGGCTGTCTCCAGCTCAATAATTTTTTTTTAGTAGTCAATATTAAGTGTTGAAATCTCTAAGAGTTATCAATATACGTACGGATGAAATAACGGTTTTAAGCAAGAAACAGTTTAAACAATATATTTACTTTATGTTGCAATGCGAAGTTATTACTCTTAAATAAAAATAAGTTGGGTTCTTGGAATTGCAGACTTGGCGTTCGTCCACTAAAACTCCATTTTCAAAAGAGGTAGGTTAGATCGAAACAATGCTGCGCAGAATTTGGAATGAGATTGACCATGTATCACCCGGATATTGCATTTTCAGTAAAGGAATAAGGATAGTAAACGCGTATTTTTTTCGTTTACACCATTTAAAATATAGGACGGTAAACAATAGATAGTATAAATGTAAAAAAAGGATAGATTAATAATGGCTTAAATTAATTACGAATTTAAGATTTGTTTAATTTGAATTAGAATTTGGGATTCATGTTTAGATGACAATAAATAAAGTCAAAGACGTATTGCAGCATTGTAATGATGCTGAAATAAAAAAAAATACTAAATGTAGATAAATTTAGTTATATCAAAATAAACGCGATATAAGTTTCTTTGAAAAGTTACTTTATAACTGTGTTATGAAAATATCCATTGAACTGTTCTGAAATTAAATTGTTACAGAAAATCATATGACGTAAATTCTTTGGCAGCACATATACACGGTGAAATATTACCATCATTAAATGGAGAAAAATATTTACTCAATAATGCAAAAGACGTGTAGCTGAATTTATAATATAGAACTCACACGTAACCATGGGATTACATGGATTATATCAAATAAAAGGAAAAATTATTCTGATCAAAAGAAATAAAATAATAAAACAGAATACCAATAAAATGAAACTGAACATGTTACGTTAGTTTAAAAATGTTAGAATTCATTCGACCTGATTTAAAGTAAGGAAAAATAGTAAAGCTACGTATGAGGAAATTTATAATAAAAAACCATATATTCTGCTTTCTTGTTCCGTAATATTGGTCATATACTCGGATGATTAGTTTCATTTGTCAGTCTGAAAAAACATAACTATATCGCAAAAAAATTACATTACTCAAGATACTGTTAAAAATACAGGTATTTATACCGAAAGTAAATAGATTTTCTTGGGATATAAGGGACATAAGTACGTTAATTCATTAATCATAAATGAATAGTCATAATAGAAGTAAAGGGTTCGGTGCATTAAATATAAATAATATCACGTAAGCATTTTTGCATTAACATTTTTTCCCTGAGAACGTGAGGCAACAAAGCACTTGACTTTAATTGGACTCTCAGTGTCATAAATTTTGATATAAGAATATTATGATAATATTGACTATTCATTTATACCGGTTTTGGTTTTGCACACACTATGCTTTTAGGTGTTATTTTGAATTGTAACGACTGATAAAGGAACGTCTTAAAATTATTTTATTTTTATCATCATCTACGAAAACATAGGTTATAGGCGAAATGTGATATGGCTTAGTCTTCAAAGTCCTTCTCCATAAATATATAGGCCACAATTAGAGTGAAACACATGCACGCACGCCCTCACTTACACACACACACACACACACACACACGCGCGCGCGCGCACGCCCACGGACATGCATACGCTCAGGCACACGCACACGCACACGCACACGCACACGCACACACACACACAAACACAGAGAGAGAGAAATAGTTCATATTGTTTTGGATGGAATGAGGTTGACTCCTTAGATGTGGATTTAATTCCTAGTTCAGGATTCGGGGACTCAAAGTGTCTGTCAAATTGACTATATACTCCAATAATACAAATGCAAAGCTACTGAAATACATCAAATATCTTACATCAATAGACAGTCACGTATCACCACTTGCTTGGGATTCCATAACCAATGTTCTTAAATCAAAGTACATAAAACTTGCAAGAAAAGAAGACTTCATTGACACATACCGAGGGTTAGAGCCTAAGGGAGAGAAATCGGTGGTCGATGGGGATGGTGTCGAGAAGCAATGCTTTTTGTATCAGAGCCATCAAAAAGGGTCCTTATGTCAACGGAAAATATTATCGTGCTCAGTATATGTCCTGTTCATTGAGAATCGTACATTTAACCGACCATAACTCTATTCCCATAAAAATGCTATAATCACAAATTACGTTTAATATTTCTATAAGATGAGAGCGATTGCAGGCGAATAACTTTAGGTTATCCGTGTAAAAAAGAAATGTCAATTTTGTCCCTTCTCTCCGAAGCTTAAATTCTCTCCCTTATTACTCCAGCAGTGTGCTGGAAGAATTTAAATAGCAGAAAAACCGTATTGGGTTCAAACAATCGGCAGCCTTCATCTGCTTGCTCAGATAACAATGGATTGTACTCCATTGCCCTAGCCATTTCGCGATAAAGCTTCTCACCGCACTATAAATCTTGAGCAGCTATAGAATGTTTATTAGCTATGAATATGGCACCGTATTGGATGCCTTTTTGTAGTATATGTAGGAAGCAGAGAAGGTCTGATGGTTACGTTTCACCAATATTCCAATGATTACGTCAATGAGAAGTGAATCCTTTCAGGCTTTATAAAGCCTTCGCTGGTTACTCTGAAAGAGACGATTCTGGTTAAACCGCTTGGGTCCCCCGGTCCGCTTTCTCTAAGCTACGATCTTTTGCAATCGATGTGCTCTGTCAGTCTTTGATGATGATAGTCCTAGTAAACATCATTTTGACAGTGCGCATTAGTCTTGGTCTTCTGATACCAGACCCGGCTAAGGAGCCTGCCGATTCTTATTGGAAAGAGCTCTTGCTCTTGATACAATCTTCAGTCCTCTTCCTCTTCTCTGGCGTATTATTGTGTGCCCTAATGGCTGATTCTACCACAGCCGGTGTATTAAGGACGGCACTTATGTTTGTATTAGGATCCATAGAGGCCGCTACACTCTCAGCTGCAGCATTCTCAGATGGCACAGGAATGACCTCACGTCGTAATCGTTCGAGATTGTAATCGTCGAATATTTTGGAATGGATGATGTACCGAACTCAGTCTGCCAGATTCTGTTTAGTGACGGTTCCATGTAAGCATAAATCGGCAACTGAATGCGGTTCAACTGGGACAAGAGCTTCGAGAAGTTCGCAATGTCAGTATAAGTCGGTGGACAG
>JAOCPS010758525.1:0-19434 GCA_025505425.1 Graphium colonna
TTATTTTTTGTTTACTACTGCCCAAAATTGTCCAAGCGTCAAAGCGTATATCTATGTCTATATATATATATATATATATATATATATATATATGGCTATAAATAAGGTTTTGGCAACCCTACGCTATTGCACTACGACTTTTGAAAGTCGCAACTATTTTCATCATACTCTTTTTTGCCAACTGCATTACATCTACTGCCATCCATAAAACCAGGCATTAGTAACAGAGACAGTGCATAAAAGTTACCTCTATTATGCAGTAAAATTTAAAATTTTCAAGCGTCTTTGGCTTTTATTTTCATGTACACAAAGTGTATTGCTCTACTTTTTAGATGGAATTGTTTATTTTTGTTTTATAGTACGCCGATGGCACGCTATTGCATTTAGCAGTCTGTTAGGCAATTCGGAACGTACGGTTTTTTTATGTGAAATTTTTTACAGCTAAAATTGTTCTATTGTCGAAAATTATTTTATTGTTTTGTTACTTGATTACAGGACAAATATTTTTTAAGATTATATCAAAAAAAATCATCTGTTTTAATAGAGGTTTACTTAAAGATGTTGCGTTGAACAATTAGTATTTAAACTTTACTCTGTACCCAAAGCTTGCCTGAGCTCTTCGCTTAACACAACGCAAGGCAAATCACTTCCTATTGCCAAAGTTTTACAGTTCAAACCTGCCCGGCAAACAGTTAGCGGTGACCCGAGCGATGTAAACACGCCTAATGAAGTACGATTTCGTTCGAGTTCACCTGATTTCAGTTTTGGTCGGGTTTAAATTAAATTTTCGTTCGGGAATGACTAACAATTCAGTGTTTGTCAATTATGTAATCGATAGTTACAGTTCATATAATGTAACATATCGATGCCTTAATTAGCAGACCTAACTCCGTCTGTGATTTTGTCAGGAGAATCACAAAAAATTGTAATATCTTTCAAAAATAATTCATCGCGTAGAGAAACCAGACAGGTTTTCGAATTACAATTTATTCAAAGAATTTTGATATTTCAAATTGCTCCAAATCTTGTCTTAGCGAACTACTAGTTTTTGACAAAAAATTGCATTAGCTGGTAAGGTATCGATGTGTGATTGGCTATTAATAAAGAACACAAATATCGATTTTAATGGGATTTGATTTGTGTTTGTTTGTTATTGATGAATAAGACTATGTTACGATTTTTATAGCATTTTATTTGTTTTGAAACTGAACTGGCGTCTTACTGTCATTGTTAATTCTTGCTACCGTCAGTTTTCTAATTTATTTCATTTTAGCCTAATCTATGAATAAACTACAAATATGTCTTGTCAAGTATTTAAAAGCACATATTTAAAGGGAGATAAAAATCTTAAAAAGTTTTAATTGAATCAATGCCTTTTTTTTAATTTTAAATAAATTAGTAAAAGAAGGTTCTTTATACCATTTAACCCTAAGTTTTGTGTAATGATAAAATTATAAAATTAAATACAGTTGATGCACAAAACAGTTTTCTATGAAACATTAGGGTAGCTTAAAATTTACGACACGATTCGGAAACCCCTTATATTTACAATCATCATTCGTGACAAAGAACTATTTTGCCACAAAAGTTGTTAATTTATTAAAAATCCGTAATGCTCGCGTGTCACTAACGCTCCGAAGTTGGGCCATTACACAACTATTCAAATACACGCTCGTTTCTATATTACACACGTATAATGAGCCGGCTGATTAGGGCGCGCCATTTTGAAATCTTTTTTTTTTAAATTCGGCGCCGCATCGGCATCGCGTGCCGTACAGCCGATGCATACACGTGATCCAAATAGCGGAGCCATTGCTCGGTGAAGTTTTACAATGTGGTTTGTGTTTTGTTTTTTTTTCGCGCCGTTTACGAGCCGTGTGTATCACGCGAGCGGAATTACTTGTGGCCAGTTGTAACTGACGTTGCTTTAATGCCATTGCTGTAGGCTCGGAATAAAATAATAAAATTAAGCGTCAAAATGTTTCATTTTTTTTTTCAATTTTAAGCGCTTTGTTTCTTTCTTTGAATTTTAAGAGGAATATTTAAGTGTTATGTTGGTGCAATATTTTTTTTTTATCAGGGGTAGATGTGCCCTGCGGTTCCATTTACTGCTTACCTCCTAAGGGTCTTAGCTTGATAAAACTTATCTATAATTATTCGTCGTTATTCTTTTTGTATCTATAACAACAACAAAAATTAGTGCACAAACAATAATATGCGATATCCTATCTAGGACACACTGTCTAAATAAAATTCATTTAAATATTGTATCTAACCTCTAGTTTATTTCTTTTAAAAATAAAGTTATTCATAACATGTTACAAATGTCAAACAAACATGTCGACTAAAAAAAAACACGTATGAACGTCGTAAACTCGTGTCATCTCTCCGTCGTTACAGACGAGAACAAATTGCCGCGGATTTTGTGCCTTTTACGAAAAAAAAATCATCCGAGAACGAATGACTCTTAACGGCCGCCAGCTGTTTCCGTCTGCACAGCTGATCGACCGGATATTGGCTGTTAGAGAGACGCCCTCTGTCCCTTTTGCTCCCATACACCCGTCCCTGTCGCGGCTTTTAATTTTTTTCCCTCTCATCCCCTTTATGAGCAGGACGCTTTCAATTTCACGAGTGCTTTCCATTGATGTGTTTTTTATCGATCATCGACGTGCAACGGTAAATTATTTTGTGCCTGACCTAACTTTTTAGCAGTTTTGCCCTCTCGATGGATTTTCGATCGAATTTAACTTTTTTATTTGCCTGTTTTGGTTAATCTTGTGTTGTTTTACTATATATGCTTTGTTTTTACCTCCTAACACATTCTAAATATATTTCTCTACCAATGGTTTAACCTCAAAAATGACAATGCATTATCAAACTGCATATTGCCTATAATCTTGAATTGGTATGTGAATATACTTGAAATAAATATACAGTTTTAAAAATAGAGTAGGATCTTACACAGAATGAAACCTGATATTTACAAAATAAATTTAAATTATTTTGTCTTACTCTTATTTTCATCTTAGTATACTAAACAACAAATAGTATAAAAAATCAGCAAGGTGTAACGCTAACTGGCCGATTTACCGAACGCACCGAAACAAAAAAAAAGCTAATACAACCTGAACGGCGAACGTTAAACACAGGGCCGCGTGCGGAGGCGCGCTGACACGTTCCAATTTTAAAACTTTATAGCGCCGTGATTAGAATTTCGAATTCGACCCCCCGGAAACGAGAGCCGCGTACAATTGTTACGTGTATTTCGAATTTGAATTTTGACAGAACCGTGGAACGTGATTCTAATTGTTTTCTTTTTAATTTTTTTTGTTGTGTTGCCTGCCAATGATATTATAGGTCCTTTTTTTACAATATTTTAATACAATAATTTATTATTATCATTTTTTTTAATAGTCTCTACTGTCCCGCTGCTAGGCAAAGACCTCCCCCAAATCCCTCTATGTATCCCTGTCCTTAGCCACCTCAAGCCATCTGGCAATGGCCCCCCAAAAATAACAGAGTAATATTAATAAAGAAATTAAATATTTTATTAATAGAAATGTAATTCTTGTTTTGAATGTTAATTTTAGGATTTTTTTATTATTTTTAAAATGTCTTAAATTGTATTTAAATAATTTCACTATATGTTGTAGACTCACATCGCAGGTTTTGTAATAGAATGCATTTGTATGGTTCAAAATGTTTTGCCTGAATTTGTTTTTTTTTTCTAAATAATTCTTTTTGAATAGATGATATAAAATACTTGTTAAAAGTCTAATTTCTTGCGCATAATTTGCTACCATTCTTTCGGGATATAATCGCGAAATATCACGAACACAATGACAGAATTAGCATTCATTGCCCGACCGTTCATTTTGTTTACTTTTACTGTTAATTTTGTAAAATTACAAAATTGTCCCGTCTCATTCGCTTAATGAAGGGACGCTTCAGAATACACTTTGATTTGGCAATTTGTCTAATTAAAAATATATCTCCTCTCGATGTCTACGGAATAATAACTAAGCTTTTCTCTTTCGATTAAGCGACCATTGAAAAGAAAGATTTTGAAAATCCGACATAAATTTATAGACGTCTAAAAATATGTTTACTTCCATTAACGAATTTAGTACAAATTTAATTTTTATTTTTTTTAATTTAATTATGCCTTAGAGGATTATTTTAAATATATATGTATAAAGTTTTTTAATTTTTCTATAATCAGTAATTACTTAAGAATAAACACGAGCGTGAATCTTATTTTAAAATAGTTTTGTCCTTCATAATTCTACCGCCAGGTGAAGGGAAGATAGAAATATTCCAGAAATTTCTATTGTATCTTCAACAGTGTAGAAATGCTTATAAATACGTCATAATATTTAACGTTACTTCCAGTCTACCGATTCTGTCATGGACGTCTAAGCTGAAACAGCTATTAATAACTCGAAATCTTTGTTGTCGAAGATGTTTGTTGGACGCAAAAATTGATTTTGAAACCGAAATTCAGTAATATACACTTTGAAATATAAATCTGTGTATCTTCATATATGTATCTATAAAATACAACAAAAGGATTTGTTTGTTATATTGTAAAATTACAAAAAAAAGCTTTTGTGGTTGATTTTTTTTATTTAGAGTTTTTGTCTGCACTTTGATTATTCTGTTGTCATACTCAGTATATATAATATATAATCATATAAGACATATATGATTTATTTCTAGGACTAGCAACAACAAGCACAACACAAAATTTTTCAAATTCGGCCAATTATTATCCCAAAAAGATATTTAAAATTGAAAACTATATATTTTTTAATCTGTTGATCAGGTTGTCTTAGACGAAAAAACATAAAATTATAATTGGCAAATAGATACTACGCGTAATTTTTATTAAAAATGTCATAAAAAAAATATAATGACCGACCATGGATGTAAAAAGCTAAATTAATCGAATTCTGCAATCCACTGGACAGGCTTGCGTAGGGTGGTGCCAATGGAAAAACAAATGTAACTTGTGGTTTTGTTATCAATAAATTTTTTAATTGTTAAAGTTTACGCTAAGGGTAGCTAATTATTTATTAAATGTAAGCGTCTTTCGAATTTAGGTATAATAAAAAAAAAGTTTAATATAATGACTTATTTTAAATGAACTTTTCAAATTCTAGATGTTTACTCACAAAGTGTACTAATGGCGTATAAAAAGATTATTGGGTACTTAATATTTTTACCTACAAAGTTTTGAGTTCGTAATTAATTGGACGTAAAAATCTTTATTATCCCTATTTCATACCTCGCGGTAGGTTTATCCAGCAACCCTCGCTAAAGGAGGCTTTAAAACGCAGTGAGATATAATAAAAAAAGGTTTTCGTCTTAATAAACCTTTTTGGAGTCTGCGGCCGTGTTTACTTTCGATTTGTGTTAACGACTTTTTTTATTTTTTTTCAGGTAAGTTGCCCGAAGTAATTGGGATTTTGGGGAGAAAGTCAATGAAGGGGTCGTGCGAGGTGTTTTACGGAATTACGTAAGATAACAAATCCCCACCCTTTTCCCACCCTATTTTTAACAATTAAGTATGTTAACACTCTTCTGCCTATTGTCTTGAAGGCTGTTAATAAAATTATTTCTAAACGGATGTTACCACTAAAAAATCTAAACGTTTCCGGTTTTTAAAGAATGTAGGACATATCGACGGTCCCTAAGTAAACTATCGAAACTGAAAAAGTCCCTACTTACAGTAGAGCGATTCTGTTTAGATTTTGATTTTGATCGAGAGAAGGGATTTTAATATATTTTCCTACATAATTCATATATAGAATTATAAATCTTTATCTCTACTTGCCATTGGTGCAATAAAATTCAGATTTGATAGTATAAGTAGCGACCTTCGATATATGTGTAGCTTTCAAAGAATACGGCTTTTAAAGGGTATTAAATAAAAAAAAACTATTATACACCATTTTCATAAATGTCGTTACCTACATTCAAAATCTTATATCAGGGTTCTAGCAACTAACCCTTGCCTGGGGTTTTATTGGCATGGTAGTGTTTTTAGGTTTTAATTTTTAACACGGAACTGCAATTTTTATCCAAAAATTAAAGTAGCCTAAGCCTAATATCATTAGCTATCCAGCTAGTACAGTCTAAGTTGAGCCGTTTTGGTGGTTAGCCAACTCAAGATAGACAGATAAAAATTTGAAAATAATTTGTCAACAACGACTCCAAAAAAGGAGGTTTTAAATTCGAATGTAGGTTTTTTGGTATTACATATATTGGCAGATTTCTCAGTAATTAAGGAACCGATTTTCAAAATTCTTTTTTTATTCGAAAGTATATTGTTACAAGGTGGTAATATTCATGAAAATCGTTTTTTTTTTAATATAGAAAGGAAGACAAATGAGCAGATGGTTCACCTGATGGTAAGCGCACCGGAGAGTTGCGAGTGCGTCGTCAACCTGGACAATTTGATGAAATAGGTTTATTGGATAAGACGGAGTCGGGATCAAGGATTTAGAAAGGATAGGAGTCGGTCCAACAGTTTCTTTATTAAATTAAATTAAATAAAAGATTTCGTTTCTCGAATGTTCGTTTCTAAGTATCTATAGGAAATAATCATTTGTTAAGTCTTATCGTAATACTTTGATAAATATTTCGTAAAATCTCTTATTCTGATAAAACAAACAGACAGTTCAATTATAATAATATGTATAGATAAGGGACAGATTGTAAGGTGGTAATCAAGCGTTTACTTCGATTAATACAAATTAACGAATCCTCGAACAGCGATCATCGACCTCCTAATTCCAAGTGGAAAGCTTCGAACCATATGTCGACCTATTAACTTAATGAGTGAACTTAATTGATGGTTTAATGGACGGTTAGCCTTAATTGAAGCAAGCTTTTCTTAGTTTCAAGCTAAGTTTTTGCGCAAGCAAGTTGGTGGATTTGATGTTCTTAGCTGAGTTTTTGCATAACCTCATTAAGAACTGCTAGAAATTTGATATGCAATTTTGGGCTGGATTGCTTAATTTAGATTTTATCAAAGATTTTTTTTTTATTTTTGGATTCAGTCAAATTTCTCACCACTATCCAGTATTACCCGTCCTTTTATTTAGTTCGAGTCTAGATGTTACCGCACTATTCCTGATGAACAATATTTTCCCGTTGCAATAAGGCCTTGTAATCCTGGCAAATTTGGACGTGCAAAATTGAATGCTAGTCATTTCAAAAGTCAGTAGTGTTCATAGAGAACAAATTAACACATTTTTTTTGGTCGGATTACGAAATTTACAACTGGGACATAGTGATTTCTTTGTCTGCTTGTGCTTTCTGTTTATTCTCCTACTACCCTCAAATAATATCTTTTTTTATAGAAATGAAGACAAAGGAGCAGACGGTTCGCCTGATGTTAAGTGATCCCGTCGCTCATGGGCACACGCACATCTTGAGAGCTGCGAGTGTGTTATCACCCTGGGAAATTAAATAGGTTTATTGGACAGAATGGGGTTGGGATTAAGAATTGGGAGGGGATAGTAGTGGGATAAGTAAAGGGTAGACTTGGCTATCCGGCATCTCCGAAAGACGTGCATACTTTATTTTATACCGACTTTTTAAAGTGTATGTGGTAATAAGTTTTTTCTCGAACCACCCTCAAATTATGTCGTACAATTTCTAGTTGTTTTTATTATGCTAGTGTTATTCCATAATAAAAACAACTGGAAATCAAGTGGACGCATCCATTTCCTGTCACCGACGGACTTAATTCACCGCCGTGCAACTTAATTCCGGTACTAATTTGAATTTTCACCGCCGAGTACAAATTGAATTATGAAACGGAATTGAGCGCAGTGTTATGTGCTCGTTCCGTTGTTTATTGTGTTTGCAGGTTTATATTCATCACTTATAAAGTCGGCATAAAATAAAGTATGCATGATTTTTAGGGATGCTGGATGGCCGTGTCCACACTTTGCTTGTCCCACTCCCCACCAAATCCTTTAAGACCTTTCCTATTCAATAATCCTAATGTTTTCAATTTCCCAGGATTATAACGCACTCGCAACTCTCATGCTGCGTGTGTCAATGGGCGACGGGATCGCTTACCGTCTCCAAATTATGGCGTTTAACCGCCTTCAAAAAAAAGGTTCTTTTCCTGTTTGAGTATATCAAAGTCCGGTGATAACTTATTTGTTTATGGAACGATTTTGTCATGAAATAAAGAATGCATGACTTTTAGAGATCCCGGCCGGACGGCCATGTCTATCTTTTCTTTTCCCACTCCTTTCCCCTCCTAATCCATAATCCCGACCCCATTGTAACCAATAAACCTATCCTACCCAATTTCCCACTCAACACACTCGCGAGTCTCTGGTTGTTGCGTGTCTACGGGTGGCTTGATCACGCACCATCAGGTGAACCGTCTGCTCGTTTGTCTTCCTTTCCATAAAAAACTTAGTTAAAAATTACCTCATTTCAAAGGAAAAACGATAGATTTCTAATTCAAAGGGAATGGCCGGAGTTCGTTATATTAATATCATTTAAGACAATCGTTCCACGCCTCGAGAGCCCCTATAATTGAGTTCATTAGTGATTTCGGGAGAGATTTCGTTTTAGGAAAACGATTTGAACGGTTATTTATTAAAAACTCCAGATAAAAGGTGGGAGTTTATTAATTATTCGCCCGTTTTGAGTGGATCGGTAGGGATTGCGTGGAAAGAAACGTTGCGGTGGGAGACGGTTTCCTTTGATGTTCCTCGTTCGTTATTTCCGTGAATAACATTGTTTATAATACGTTCCCTTTAAGTTAAGTTCGTTAAAAGATTGACAAGACAGTCTGTCTGTAACATTAAATTTGGAATATTTTAAATATTTATTCACATTATATCATTATTATAGCTTATATATGTGGTTATATCTGTCTGTACGATTTTTTTTTCACTCCTTTGCTGTATTTCTTATGATGATATTGCGTCTCACTTCGGCCACGCTGTGTCTGCTGGTATAAACATGAATTGCGTAATTAATTATTTAACTGTGGATTATGTTTACTCGGTTATTTATTTTTCGTATACGATCCCCACATGTAACATCTTCGACTACTGAACGGCGAAAGCAACTTAAAAGTTTAGTTTTACATGAGTCCATGGGCGGTGATGTGACCGGTTCACCATCAGGTGTACCACTTGCCAATTTTCTTTCCCTATATATTCAGATTACATTCGATTTAATTTCAAAACGACGTAAGATACATTTATGTTGTGTAAAATAGGTTTTTATTTAATTCACACACAAACATACACACACCATTTTGATAAACGACCCGAGAGACGTCTGACGTTGATCGCACACCATTGTTTCTGATGACGCAGCATTGTCCGGAACGGAGGACACCTGTATGCGTCACGGTTGTGACGTGTCCCCAACGATGACGCAAACAATTAATTGTCACAGTATATAAAAACAATGAGGACAAATGTAATTATGTCAAAAAGAGTGCATACATTTTTAAGGAGGCAAACGAACTAGGGACTGACCTGATGGTATCTGAACACTGTTGCCCATAAAGTCCCGCAACACCAGAGGAGTTACAAGAGCGTTGTCGGCCTTTGAGATAGGAATAAAATGTTTTTGCAGAGTTAGTTTTGTGAAACTTTCCTTACCAGTAATAATATGCTATGTTTTTTTTTAATGGAAGACAAACGAGCAGACTGTTCACCTGATGTTAAGCGATCCCGTCGCCCATAGACACATGCAACATCTGGAGAGTCACGAGTGCGTTTCGACCTGTGAAATTAGATAGAATAGGTTTATTGGAAAGAATGGGTCGGGGCTAAGGATTTAGTGGGGAAAGGAGTGGGAAAATAGAAGGGTGGACATGGCCATCAGGCATCCCCAAAAGTCATGCATCCTTTATTTTATGCCGACTTATTAAGGGCTGTGGTATTTCCTCGTTCGAGCACGGCCGTAGAAGTGCAGCAAAAGCTGTGAAAAGCTGTTATGCTCTACGCAAATCTTATAACAGTAATACTGTAGTTTCTCCTCACACAACAAAAATAAAACAATTCTTTCATAGACTTAATTTTAAATATGATAAGTCTAAGTATGTTACCTAATAATTCTACTATATGTAAAGCCCATTACACTTATTACATAATTTTTCAAGTAAATAGTTAAAACGCAAGTTCTTAGCGTCATTATCTGATTATGGAATCGAACTTAGAACTTCCATTATGCATATGTTTATACAGTGAAAAAAAAACACGGTCGCTTACATTATTTATGTGACGCGGTGGAATATTTGCCTAGGCAGCGTATTGGGCAAGTCTCACAATTTTGTCATTCAATATTAAAAGATTAGGGATCCCGAATTTTTCGGGACCCTCTTAGGGGGAGTCCACGTACAAATTAAGCCACCTTCTCCACGGGAATTATGCGGGGAAGTTTTCATTAAATATAGAAGCCGTCCCGTCGTCGTATACGCGTCGTGTCGGCGTCGTCGCGTCCTAATGTTGTCTACGTACTTAATTATCCGGTTTTTGTGTCGGTATTTGTTTTATTTTCTTTCGTCTTTTGGGGCGTGTTATTTTAGACTTCGTATTAACGCTTAGTGTTTGGTTTGGTCTTTTCTTTGGTTGTATATTCATTTGAAACTATAAGTAGGAAAACAATCATTTCTAGAAGAAGATGATGTGATTGGTGTGTCCTCTTAGAAGCCAAAGCGTCTACAATGGATTTCCAACCGGCTTCAAAATAGGAGGACCTTATCGATTTGTCTGTTTATTTTATTATCATATTGGTGTTAGTGGATTTTTCCGCGAGTAATGGTCCGATTTGCTAAATTCCTTTTTTATATTTGAAATTAGCTTCAATGTGGTCCTATATCATTTTGATGTAAATCGGGTCAATAGTTTGTTTTCAAAGTCAAAATGATCGAAAAATTTCTTTCAAGAACGTTCGCTTATTTCAAGCGCATCTGAAGTCAATTTGTTTCGCTTTTATCTATATTCTTGAAAACCTCTTTGTTTACTAGTTTGAAAAAAATTATAATCCACCCTTTTAGATATTAAATTATTCGACAAAACTACACGTATCGTACATGTGGACAAAAAAAAATGTTTTATCGTTTATTTCGCATTATAGAGCACACATCATCACGTTTTTAGTTAAGTTTATTCCATGTCATATCCATTCGAAGCATAAATTTTGCGTGTAACTAACACGTGGGTTACCTTATAGATTTGCCCTTGTCTAGCCGATAACCTTTACGTGCGCCGAAAACTATTTAAAGCGCAAAAAGTATTGTTATGTAAATCTTTTGTTAGTACGATCCGTTGCGAGATAATATTTTGGGGTTTTAAGTAACGTTCAGATAAAATCGTGCACGTGTGTGTATAAAATTTGGACCGACTAAATCCACGATCTAAGGTGTCTTGTCGAATAAGAATACGTCTTTAGTAATATTGCAAAGATGAAGAGTGTTTGTTTAGTTGGACGCGCTAACCTCAAGAACTACTGGTCCGACTTGAAGAATTATTTTTAGTGTTTCATAGCTCGTTTATCGAGTAATGCTTTAGGCTGTATAACATTACGCTATAGTTAGTAGGAGCGGAGTATCAATGAAAATTGTTGCAAAAACGATAAAAAAATTAGTGGAACGTAGTTGTTCCTGAGATTAGTGTGTTCAACCAAACAAACGAACTCGAGCTTTATAATATTAGTGATAATATTATTGCTCCCTAATATTAGCAGCATTAAGCTAATGTCGCATCTGTTTTTTTTAAATGGAAAGGAAGACAAACAAGTGGACGGTTCACCTGATGGTAAGCCATTCTATAGCCCATAGACACACGCAACATCCGGAGAGTTGCGAGTGCGTTGTCAATTGTTAAATTGGATATAATAGATTTATCGGATAGGATGTGGTCAGGACTAAGGACTTGGAGGGAAAAGGGGTGTGAAAAGGAAATGAGTAGACATGTACATCCAGCATCCCCAAGTCATGCATACTTTATTTTTTGACTTTATAAAAGACGGTGCTTCTTGACTTCCCCTGGGGAGCACGGCCGTAGAAGTGCAGTATAAGTCAAGTTAAACGATGTTATGCAAATTTGTTTTATATACTAAGTATATATTATATAAAATGATGCTCAACTTACATCTGGGGTTGCAACCCGTGGCATTACTTTAATCATTTCATGCACTAATTTTACGACCTTTTATGGCGTAATTTAAGGCAATTAGGGGTGAATGAACTTGGTTGGCTATAGCCGACTCATCGCGTGTCTGTAATGACAGGTTATAGCTGAAAACATTTTATAGATACCGGCTTTACGGGGAACTCGCTAATGTTGTGTTGTTCTTGGAATTGAAACATGTATTTGAGTACTCGTATATACTTACTTCTCCGGCTCAGCGACCCAAAATGGGTCTTGGCTTGCGAAACAAAAGTCCGCCATCGCGGTCTATCTTGCGCTATGTTGCGCCAATCCTTCGCTCCCAACTCTAGCAGTCTATCCAGCGATACCATTTGGGTGACTCGAGGCGAGGTCCTTTAAGCGCACAATGCTAATGCTGCCAATCCGTGTGCGAAAGAAACAACCGTTCTCAAGCGCACTGCAATGACAAGGTCACGATGCCACAGTGCGTTCGGAACGGAGCGGGAGCGAATGGTGCCGTAAAATCGTTGATTTTGAGAAAAAAAACCGTGTTGTATAACATTGTCAATATTATTACCGATATCGCTTACACCATCACAGATGTATATTTTAGTTTGATTTTATATCCGTTAAATTACGTACAATTTGAATAATATTGATATATAATATTGATAGATGACGAATATCCAATTGAGTAATGAACATCCAATGGAGTTAAGAAAAGGTCTCAAGTTTAAGTGTATTTTTTTTACATTTTTATAATGTAGTATTACAAATGAAAACCGTTTACTAAATCGTAATTTCTAGGCGAACCCGGCCTTAACGTACTTAAGGCCGGGTTCCCTCACGTCGCGATCTTCGCTCACTCGAGGTGACCCAGCCAACTATATTTGGCTGGTCAACCAGCTGTTCCATCTCGGCGTTTATCCATTATACGACCAATTCTAATGTACGGATGTGAGACTTGGACGCTTACAACGAAAGAAGGGCATAAGCTATTGGTAGCTGAGCGTAAGACATTGCAGAAAATACTGGGTCCGAAAAGAAGGGACGACGGGTCATGGCAGATCCCTTCGAACGCTGAGATGGATCACATATGTACATACCAATGAAGAATTAACCATAATACAATACACAAGATATAAAGATCTTTGACAAGGTTATTTTCATAGAAAATTACAAAAAACCGACTTCAAACGCCTTGTGTACATTTTAACCGTTATTTTGATTTCAAAAAGAAATGACTTAATAGATTTTTCAAAAAAATTTTATAGGATCAGTAAGGAAGTACGTCATTTGAAATAAAAAAAAATTAAATCGGTTTATAAATGACGGAATAATGCCTGATCTGGGGGTAGGCCCTTTTTAAACGTTGGTTAAAAAAAAGAAAGAAAAGACGTTTCAGATGTTCAGAAAAAATCCAAATTACTGGCTAATAGCAAACCTCTAAAATTGGCATGATAATTTAATCATGCTAATGTTACTGTTCTCGACGAATATAATTTTTTTCACTCTAAACCGCAAGTAGACGTAAACATCGTAACATATTCTCGACGGCGACTGTACTCTTCGGATATATCTCTACAACAAAGCGGGGCGTAATTTTATTACGAATTCATATCAAGTTTCCTTTATTCAAACGCGCCTTGAGTTTTCATACTTTTTCGCATTGAACCCGCGACCGCGAGCATTAACTTGCTACGTGACGTCATAACGCGGGTCTTCGTTTAGCAAGTACAGTCAGACTCGTGTTTTGGTATGATGCATTTTTTATTAGACATTTAAAGTGGTTGTCTTGCGGCTGTAAATTTTCGAGATTTAAAAGCTTAGATGAAGTTACATTTTTATGTTTAATGTTCCTTGTGTTAATAGTGATATCTAAATTCAAGTTTTGCCTCATTTATTAAGTAATATACATAAAACTGATTTCGTAGTTACCATCTTTATAACGGTCCTAAAAGTATCAAAAACTATTTGAAATATAACTTCTTGTATCGTTTGTTTTGTTAGCAGTAAATTCCGTGTTTCTTTAAACATTTTGTTTGGCAGTCATATAAAAAAATCTGTTGCAAGTAAAGCTCCCCACGCGGGCACATATATCAAGAAGTTCGAACTTTTGTCGTACTTCGCGACTTCCCAGAAGAAGTACCGGAACTTGAACGAAATATATGAACGTCTTTCCGCAGAAATGTAGTACTAAAATTGTCCACATGTGTTTGATATATGTTTGGGGGCTTGTAGGTGATTTTTAGAATCCTTTGAAGATTTATTATTCAAATATAGCACTTACAGAGTTTGGAATAAAACGCACATTTGTGTGCACGGCAGCTTTTTGTTTGAGGCAAACACATCCGTGGCAGTGATATATGAAACTCTTAAAATACCTAATGGAGGATGTCAGGGCGCATAGTGCACGTCTGTTGGTAAGCAAATTAGCGGGAAACGCGAATGGCGCGTAAATAATCCAGTTTTTTGAATTAGGAACGCTGATGTTTTCATAATTTAACTTAATACGTGCACAGATAAAAAAGGTTTTCTTTTCGGCCAGTCGGTTTTGGTACTTGAACTTTGCTTTTGAATTAATTATTAAAGTGTGAGTAGTGTAGTAACATTTGCGTTTGATAGATTATTTTTGTTTTATTTAAGTCAATATTTAGAATAAGGTATGACAATTTATGGATCAACTACCATATAAAATTGATCCTTCCTTTTGGCTATGGATGCGTAATTTTAAGCTGAACTATTTTGCTTTTACAAATCACCTATATTTCTTATCCGTCACTTGTATTAGGTATACCGCACATAAATAATGAATCGACATTCGCCCTAAAATAACGGCACTTACTTCACCTTAATGTCAATACTGGACCACAATCCCAAGTCGACTTTGACCCCTAGTTTCATGACCCTATAAACCACATGCGAAAAGCTGCCTTAATGCAGTGTGATAAAGCCCACTTTCGGGTGCCCACCTGGTCTTATTTACGAGTGCCTGAAGCCTTTCGGGGTTCCGTAAGCCGATTCGACCCGTATGCAATTAATGGTCCCCCGACTGGAGTTCGCAAGGGGAAATAATTTAGCGAGAACTCCCTAATTCCGGCTAACATGTGTTGTTTATAGACATTCGGAGAACGTACCGTGACTTAATTAATTGCGAATTTCGTTACGTGACGTAAGGAGAGCCCGAGTTCTAAATTTACGCCGTAAAAACGTTATTCGATAGCATCGATAATAATGTGACTAATAAGTTCAATTGACGCTCAATTTCACCTTGTCAGGTCTGTTTTTTTTTTTATATTTGCAAAGACTTTGCTATGTAGAAGCTCGTAAAATAACCGGGGAAATCCCATTTAATCGGTTACAAAAAGTGTTGTGCGTATGACGGGAGCTATTTCTCAGATCTTCGTAAAATAATCAAAATAGGTTCGATCCACTAATCAGTTTTGTATTAATCAAACATACAAAAATTACAATTAGGGAATTTCGGTTTTGGCCGAAAATACCTTTTGATACATAAAAGGTTAGAGCATAAAATCTTTTTACAGCTTTTCCTTAAGGTCTAAGGGGATGTACCACCGCTCTATACATAGTCGTCATAAAATAAGGAGTGCATGGCTTTTGGGAATACCAGATGGCCATGGGATTAGGAAAATAATGGGTAGACCATTATTTTCCTAATCCTTTCCCTTCGAAATCCATAATTCCGTCCCCATCCTATGTAATTTATCCAATTTCCCAGGTGACAACGTACAAGCGAGTCTCTGGATTTTGCGTCTATTTGTGGGCGGCGTGATCACTTACCATCAGGTGAACCGTCTGCTCGTTTGTCTTCCGTTATATAAAAAAATCTTGTATAAGTTTATAAACAACACTGTTCCCTGTAAGCTACCCAGATCTAGGTGGAATGTCTTTTCCGGCTACTCTAGCAAAACGAACCTTGTTCAACAAACACCTTTAAATATAATTAATTGTTAAGGCTTATAACAACATTTACAAAAAAGCCAGATTTACATTTATTCTCTGGTCGGTAAGCTCAAGATAATTCTTGAACACGTTTTTCTGACTTTGATGTGTAAAATAGTTACTGTCTTCTATCCTATTGTGTTATTTTACTATTTGTTCTATTTATTCATTTTAAATTTCAATGTTAGTTATAGATTTTCTCAATTTATACTAGTTTTAATTACTTAATATTTTTGTTTATCCTAATTATAGACCATTTATCACGCTATGTTACAAGATTTTCATTATTTTGCATCCTATCGACGCCTGTAGTTGTAATAGCTCTTAATAAATAACAATAATAGTTGTTTATTTGTCTTGCATTATTGTACATAATGTTGGTGTTCAATAAGTAAATAAATATAAATTGTATGAACCTTAATAAAAATTGTAAAAACATAACCAATTTGAAAACTACCTCCAATTTCCTGTACATGTTACCAATTAATTTCTTCCAGCATTTTTTGAAAAGCTAACTCGACTTCTCTTTATGTTACCAATTAGCTCTTTCCAACATTTTCGTCCCACAATTTCCTATCGGAGCGATCCCGAATGCCCATAGAGGGCCTTATCGACGTCCTACATCAACAATGTCATACAATTCCCTCACAATCGGAGGGAACATACTCCAATACAAATGCGCAACTTATTCAGGACCCTCTCGATATAACGATACGCTTATATCGGACCGGGTACAAGTATTGTACCCGAAACGCCTTTGAAAACGGGAAATATTTTAATTAAATATTCCCCAATCTAATAAATCTTTCCAATAGGATTGCTAGCATTCTATTAGGTACTTTCGTGGAGTAGGTGCCTTTTCTGATAGCACTTGGGAAATGTTATTGGCTTCTGCGGTCTAATTTTTGTTGTAATAATTCAGGGGATGGAAAACTTGTCCCAGTATACGAATTTATCCCGCGGATAAGAGATAAACGTATTAATCTTATAAAGTTTGGTTTTAAATAAATTTTATTGTTATATGAAAGAAATATCTAGTAGAAATCCTATCAACATGATCTAAGTATTGGTAAAGTGTTGTCATGCATCAAGTATCAAATTCTATAGTAACTTATTATGATATTATGCTTCATGGATTTGGTTTCAGATTAGGGAATTCAATTCAAAGTATGATTTTTTCCTTACCTTTACACAATCTGTCATAGAGATGTAGGATGCAATATAAACTATTTTCTGCGACTCAACTTTTTCAATTTTGTCAAATATCTCCGAAACACGGGGTTTCTTTTCAAAAAGAACTTCTGTAGCAGTTAATATAATAGGTGTTGTCTCAAAAAAAAAAACGTTTGAAGTTAATGCATTTTCCTTTTAATTTACGAATATGAATAAAATATGGAACACGTGATTCGAAATCTTACCTTTTTACTAATTAA
This sequence comes from Graphium colonna, assembly GCA_025505425.1. Taxonomy (NCBI): domain Eukaryota; kingdom Metazoa; phylum Arthropoda; class Insecta; order Lepidoptera; family Papilionidae; genus Graphium; species Graphium colonna. The sequence continues at coordinate 17,543 of JAOCPS010758525.1, forward strand.
GAACTCCTGAAAACGTAGTAATAGTTTTTTAAACTAACGGAGTTTATTGCGTTATTACATTATGTCAATATATGTTCTTAATATGAAGTGCATCGATTTCTAACTATATCTGAGGCGTTTGATGTCGGTTTAAGTATTTTCCTTTGAAAATAATGTTGTTAATTATTTCATTTCGTACCTTAATCTGTACCAGATCTCTTCGAATTTTGTATTCTGTATTACCATTCCTTTTTCTTCTTCCTCCTAGCCTTTTCCCAAGTTACTTGGGGTCAGCTTCTAATCCATCCAAATATTACCTGAATTTCGGTTTTTACGCGGAGCGACTGGCATCCGACCTCCGCAACCCAAAGAGATAAACTGAATTCGAAGGATGGATTAGTTGTCAGGATATTTGAAGGCACTGACATAACGACTGCCAAAGATGTTCTTGACAACCGGGATCGACTTTTTACATGCCCATTCGGCGCATGGATCATCTTTCTTTTCAGCCAATCGGGTAATCAGCCCGCATTGCCCTAATCCAACCAAGAAACAATAACACAAAGTCGTTGTTCTCCCGCGGGGTTCGAACCCACGACCTTCGGTGTGTAAAGCAAGCGCCCATACCACTAGGCTAAGGAGGCGGTTTTTTCAACAATTGTTTCAGTTATATTGTTAAAAAAAAAGTAATGAACTGATTTTCACAAAAACTATATGGGACTTTTTTGTAACCATATCATTACAAATAAAAAAAAGATATTTTCGAAAATCAGATCATAACGGGTCATTCACATGAAAAGAAATTTACGGTCAATCTCAATTCGATCTACTTCTATTTTGAGGTCGATTGATGGTTTTCATTTACTGACTTACCTTTCGTAGCACTTACCTTGGCATCACCACCGGATATAAAAGTCAGTTCCTTCGCTTCGATCTTCCATAATACGGACGCCAGTTTTTGTTTGTAGCGGTAATGGAGAAGGAATAAAGCTCCTACAAGTATCACGGCGGCCGCTACCGCAGATACAGCGGATATCATAGCAGGGTCGTGGCGTAAGGAGCAACCGGTACCGTCAAAACCACAAGCAGGTTCAGATTTAGGAGGCTGCCCTCCAATCCACGAAATACGACTTCCCCCAACCAGCTCCTGAACGGAAGAAATTAATTTAATTTATTTATTATATTACATCTATAATGAAAGATGGAATGATCGAATTTCGGCCACGGCAGCCTACCTACTTCAAAGATCAGCCAACTGCACAGTAAACATTATAGCGCACCAGTGCACGGAAACACAGGTAAACTCTGTTTATTTACTTTACATAGCTTGATGGGACAACAACTCAATACGGCTAGAGAACGATCAGCCGTAAGATCGACTTTTTTCTTGCCCTACCATGTTTGTAACAGATTTGATCCAATACAATGTTGTAGCAATTTTATAAAAAAGTGTATTAACATAAAATAAAAGTAATACAATATAAGCAAAATAAAGAAACTATGCTTATTTAATTAAAATACAAAGAAAACAATTTTCCATCAAATTACAATTAAAACTACAATTTAAATTAAATAGAAAAATAACAATGAAAATTTTAACTGCTAAAATTTCATAATATTTGAATACTAATATTATCATGGCATTTTAACATGGCAACCAACAAAGGGTTTATATAAAGAATATATGATGATCATTTCGACCGATTTCGGCCATAGTGACCACTTCGACTCCTAGTTGGTTAGGTGCTCATGCGCCCGGAGATGGCTTTTATTTCATAGCGTTTTGCATCACGGACGGCTTTACGCTAATCCTCAAATTCGCGGCCTCGACTTTTCTCAGCCTCTCGCCATTCTAGGCGCTGTGCTGCCAAATCTTCCCACTGAAAGGGCTCTATGTTGCATATTCTTATGTG
>JAOCPS010758526.1:0-10352 GCA_025505425.1 Graphium colonna
GGGAGTCCATAGGCGGCGGTGATCACTTACCATCAGGTGAGCCGCTTGCTCGTTTGCCTCCTCCTCTATAAAAAAAATATAGGTATTTAAAAGCACCGATTCACCCCTAGCAATTTATAATAAAAAAATCAAAGTTTTGACATTTGATCAATTGTTCGACCGCATACGCCATTTGTACGTGACAGCGACAAATTTAACTCAATTCGGCAAGTTTATGAGCTTTGGAATTTCTCATCGAAATCTGTTTTTCAAAGAATATTTTCTTCATATATTTGTTTTCTTTGTGGTCGATTTTTGCAGTTTTTATTAATTTAGTCGATAAAAATGTATATAACAAACAAGGAAAAGTAATCGTTATTCTTCATTTCTATGAGAATTTTAAAGGTAAAAATTGTATATAAAAGTTTAAAATAAGTCAGTCAATAAATTCAAAACCAATTATATCTTATTTAATATTTTTAAAATAGTGTAATTGAATAAAAATTGGACAAATTTTTCACACTTATCCATGAATTAAATTCACCAAAAAGCACTACATTATATCAAAACAAACTTTAAAAAAACGTAGATGCCCATTAATCCTTCTCGTTCTTTCCATTTATGTTTCAATAGAAAGTAACTCGTTTACTAATTCATAGTAAATGGGTTGATTTCTTTTGAAACACACGGCATATGTTTCTTTGTAATTAAAAACTTTTGTCGAAAACTTTCCCCCAAATTTTATAACATAGCATGATTACAATCGAGTGCCTAGTGCACTTCTTGAAAATCGGTAGGAACTCACCTGTGCTCATTCAGAGCAGGGTTTTCTTTTATTTTTAAATTGTTTTTAAATATAACTTAAATTATTTCTAATCCGACAAAAAAAAATTGTATGATTTAACCTGTACACTCTCTTTGAACGATATAAATACTACATAACTTTTTGCATCGTCCATTTGTGATATTTTTAATTTTACGTACTATTATACAATACATTTCAATACGTTTAGACCTACCTTATGTTTTTTTGGGATAAACATGTGATACAAATGGGGCTATTAGAGATTTATTCGGATATAATATAACTAATTTAATTTGATTTTACTTAAATTCACAACGCATTTATTAGCGATAGACAGCTATAATTATGCATAGAAATCAACATATCAAATGAGGGAACAAAACATCTTACACGATGCTTTATTTGTAATTTCGTTCTTGATGCATAAACTCCCGCAACATCAGAGGAGTTACAAGTGCGTTACCGGCCTTCTGGATAAGAGTACGCTCGTTTCTTGAAGGTCCCTAACTCGTATCGGTCCGGAAATACCACTGGCGACAATTCATTCCACAAAGAAGTCGTGCGTGGCAGGAAATGTCGGCGAAATCGCACGAATACAATTTAATCAATAAATCCAAGATAAAGTCATAAATAGGTCCAACCGACATATTACATAAGAATACTTTTTTGTAAACATTTTTTTTCATTTAATGACGATTATAATCCTGGCCATTAAATTTCCACAAGAAACATTATTGTATATGAATATTTATTTATTAGAAATGCGTAAATTAAAAGATTAATCAGTTGTGAAAATATCTAGCGGATAACGTTCGCAAACGCAAATACTATATGGCTTTTATATCCGGATTACGAAGCAATAAAATGTAGTTTACCATGTCCGCTTCCCAGATAGTAACCAGAAGACCCTCTTGGTCGAATAGGTCCACTTGAACCACTGCTAACCTGCGGTAATAGAGTGGCATTAAAAGAAATGTTGTATGACAATCGTAAATTTACGCGCGTGGATCTCGACTTCAAGTAATTTTCTGATGTAAACTGTTACAAAGCGTAATGCCATCAAATATTGTCCAGTAGTTTTTATAAACTGAAGAACAAAACTTTAGGCATAAATTCCTAATCTATTAAAATGTATTTAGTTCTCACAAACAGGTACTTCCAACGGCTTCATTATATAGATTTGATCGTATTGTAGTATTGGTTTATTTCAGTAATTTATTGTTAAGTATTATTTAAAGGTTTAAAAAGTTTATTTTACGTTAAATGCATACATCTGTAGAAACTTTGTCAATGACATCAAATAAATATCAAATTATATATCGTAATGCAAATTATTTTTCACTTTACATTTTTCGGAAAATAATTCGGTAAAAGCGTAAATATATAAATTTAGTCGTACTAATGTGTGTGTAAATCATTAACTTGTCAATTTGGCTTGTCAGCCGCTGATTTACGGTAGCCCCTGGCACTGTAACTGATCCCTTTTATAAAACGTTGTGACGCGAATTGCACATTCTTGCATATTTTATAACAAAGAAGGTTTTACGCGTCTTTATGTTAATGTTTCATCAGTTCTCGCTCACAGTTATATTAGTCGCCCATATTCTTTATGCTTTTCTAAAACCTTTCTTGACTTTTGGATTCTTTGATGTCAAGGACACGTCATCGGCTTATCGATGACAATTTTTTATTATAAAGATTGTCACATATAAACCAACATGGAATTAGACTGATATTACCCCGTATTATTGTTTATGCAAAATTAAATCAAAAGATAAAGATAGCAGCGGAGATGGTGTAAAAGCAAAAAAAATCTGCATATAATGTATTTTAAGAATTATGGTACTTATTAATTATAGGTCCTTCATTTTGTAAACCTTATCATGTCATGAAGTAAAAAAATATTATTAATGTACGGCAAAATAGGGTAAATATGTCATTATTCCATTACACAAGAGAGGATGTACTCTAAAATGTGAGCATTCTCATGTTGGTTAGTTTTTCTTCACATAATAAACATAAGATTGGACAAGCGTTTTGTTAGTGATAGAGGCGTTAAACATAGTGCGAATCGTGCTGGAAAACTGATCAGGTGGCATCTTTAGTCAGCTCATTAACAAATTACGATTTGCAGATGACACGACCATATAAGGAGCAAGCAAATATGACCTGGCTAAAATTTTCTGAGCGTTGAATTGATTATTAAACAGACTTAGCCTTAGATAGTACCTAATTTAAAATGCACAATAAATTAAATACATATGAATCAATTTTCAGATCAATTTGCGCACAAGAAAGAAAAAAAAAATTAAGGTTTTTGAAATGTGGTGTTGGAGAAGGATGTTACGCATTCCTATATACATTATAGACTGCCCGACGCACTAATAAGTCCATCCTGGAACAACCTAGGATAAAGAACCGGCTTCTCACTATATGTGATCAGCGTGTGCTAAGTTACCTTGGCAACATTGCCCAAGGACAGCCAGACAGCTCTGATAAACTGATTCTGGTAGGGTAGGTGGCTAGTAAGAGACCACGCGGACGGACACCAAGCCGCTGGTCCGACCAGATCAAAAACAAAACGGGGCTTAATATCAGCCGTGAGAAAAGCTGAAAAAATAGTCGCATGGAATCAGATTGCCATTGAATCCGTCAAAGCATTTCAGGACGTGCACGACCTTTAGTAATGAAGAACATGAGTAAGAAGATAAGTCAATTTTGTTAATTTTATTTTATTAAGTAACACTCCCTCACTGTAAGCGCTATGGTTTGTATTGCAAGGGCGTTTTACATACATAAATTCAACATATACAAAGACCTAAATCCGCAATAATTATCTGTATGCTATACAAATAATTGTTCCGGGTTCGAAGCCACGACTCACGGCGCTGAAGCCATTTGCTTAGCAACTGCCCCAACTAGTCATAACATATTTTGAGGAAAGTCTAAGTCTTCAAAGTCTAACGAAATGTTATAACTATGTTCAAACAGATAATTCCGCAGAAATATAACACTCGTCGTATAACAGATGTTAAGGGATCAAAAAACTTCAATTGGCAGGCGTTGGACATGGGTCACCTTTTGACGTGTTGTGGACGTGGGTTTGAAGGAATTTGCTTAAAGAATACTTTTATTTATATTTGTTTTTTTTATTTTTGTTATGTCACGCCGCAGATTTCTGTGAACATGGGTAATCTAAAATAAAAAAAATAGTTTTTAAAGTTTTTAAGCGGTTGTTTGTATTTGTATTTGAGTGTCAAATCAAAATCAAAATATGTTTCTTCACATAGGAGCTTGTGCGCTCTTATGAAAGGTCATACATAGGTTTTACATAGAGATTCATTCATTATGAGCTACTACCAGCTCGGAAAGCAGATTTCACTCAGAAGAGCTGGCGAGAAACTCAGCAGTTGCTCTTTTAAAATAATTTTGGGTTAAAATGTTATGTATACAATGAACTCTTAAATACTACGAGAGTAACAACAGTACTATGACCACACAGTTGTGTCATTAAAATATTCAGCAAAGCTATAATAAGCTTTACTTAAGAGTATATTTTTAATTTAAAATTTAAATTTATCGAAAGGTAAGCTTAATATTAATGATTTGCTAACCTTTTGCAGGCGAAAGCTTGGCGTAATAGGTGTGCCCTTATTTATCATATTTATGCTGTGTTTTTCACTATTTTTATCGAAACTATCAATATTTTGCCTAACAAATAAAATTTTACAATTTATCTACTGGGGTGCAACCGTAAGTATATTAACCTCCTTAATTAGTTGTCGCAGGATATCCCGAGCTCCGATGTTATAAATTGCTCGAACAGCTCTTTTTGCAGTATAAAAATTGTTTCAATATCTGCTGCACTGTCAAAATAGCTAAAATAAACTAATCGAGCAGTGTCTACATCAGTTAGTTGCTTAACTTTTCCAACTGCTAAAACAGCAGAGTAACCTCTAGTCTACCTGCAAGATGACAGGTGAGGATTCCACTGAAGATTTGAGTCGATTGTTATTCCTAGAAAAGTCGTAGAATCCGAAGACTTTACGAGTTTTCATTATTTAATACTAAATTAATATCCTGCTTCCGTACATAAGGGAGAGCGAAATTAACACATTTAGTTTTTTTTTTTGCATTAAGCACTAGGTTATTAACCGTAAACCAGTGAAGTATACGCGACAGTGCACTATTCACTTCGTCATAATTTGTCAATGTTCTATTACTTTAAAAATAAGTGAAGTATTATCAGCGAATAATAAAATATCGCATAACTCTTTTGCATAAAAAGGGTGGTGCGTTTATGTAGGCTAAAAATAGGAATGGGCCTAAAAAAGATCCCTGCGGAACACCCATAATCAGCAGAGTACCCGAAGAATTTACATTATTTATGTTGACCCTTTGAGTCCTATCACAAAGGTACGAGGCGATGAGATCAAGAGAAACTCCACGAATTCTATAATGATTCAACTTAAGTAGGAGGATTTCATGTTTTACACAGTCGAAAGCTTTTGATAGACCACAAACAACTCCAATTGCATTTTGAGATTTTTCCCATGCATTAAATATATGTTTAAGAAGTGCGATTCCCGCATCGGTAGTAGACCTTCCTTTTGTAAATCCATACTGCTCATTGTGAAAAATATTATTTATGTTAAAATGTGCTACTAGTTTATTTTCAAAAACTTTACTTAAAGCTGGCAGTATGGATTTCCTATAGTTGCCGGGATCAGTATCTTACTAAATTTCATAAGATCAGAAAAAGTTTCCGTATCTACACATTTTTTAAAAACAAAAGCCAATTGTTGGGAAATGTATGACATTATTGTTTCTACTAATTTAACTGATAAGTCACTAGTATTTTTTATATTTAAACATTTAAATACTTTTCCAACCTCATTTGCAGTTACATAATGAAACCTAAATTCGTGGTTTTAATGTGGCTGTAACGTATATTGGAATATCGGAAAAGTAATGCTCAAAGCTATTAGCAACATCTTTATTAAATGTCAATTGAACATTATCTATTAGCAGTTTAATCGGTTCCCTAGAACCTTTGCACTTTTCAGATATACGACTAATGACATCCCTAGTAGTTTTTATTTTATTATTTGATTGCTGAATCTTATTGTTAATATAAATTGCCTTAACCTGTATACATAGCCTTTTAAATATTTTAGAAAAACTTCCAACTCAATTAAGGAACACTGGGTCATGATTCCACAGCCTCCTATTATATAATTCATAAAGCATTTCCCTACTTTTACGTACACCTACGGTTGCCCAGTCACTAAATTGTAATCTCAAACTTCTTGTAGTTTTACGGGTTTTAAAAACATCATTATAAGAATTTAAAAGAAAATTAAACATATTATTATAGCACTCGTTCGGATTGTCTATTGTATTGTCTTTATGATACATGTGTTGAGCAATTTTATCTTTAAAAGAGTTTATTCTACTATTAGTCACAGGTCTGCATGTAAATTTTTACATAATTGTAGTAATTTTACAATCAATTGAAAATTTAAGACCTAAGTGATCAGTGAGAACGTTCGACAGAGAGTGCTACTATATCCTGTCGACTTTTACAATTACATCGTTTCTTACTAAAACAAGAGATCCATCGTGAGTAGCGTTTAATCAACGAACGAACTTGACAATTTATAGTTCTCTATGTCTATCAAATTACAATGTTTATTCAACCATCATAACTTATCATCATATCTTCCAAGAAATAATTCAACTTCAGTTTCTTTGCTGCCTAAACCTTGTATATTTTGATAAACAACTTTTAATTTATATGGACTAGGCGTTGTCTTCCTACCTAGTTTAAACTAATTTTACTATAAATTTGCAATAAATTATCAATAAGTGAAATATTCTTAGTTATACAATGTACAACTGGGTTTTGTATATTATATGCCAATAAAGTAGCAAATTGTTTCTTATTATATAAAAGCAAATAAATTGTATTTTTTGTAACCTTAAAACTAGATTTAATAAATTTCTTTATGTTAAAATAAAAGAAAGCGTCACTATGATGGTGAAAAATATATTGTAAATAGCCTCTGTAAAGAAAGAAGAATAAAAAAATGCATAAATCATAAATTTACACCTACTCTCATACTGTAAATTAAGTAAGGCCTCCAAATCATTAACAACTTCCTGTTTCCTTACAGACAAACTGTAAGCTTATCAAAAGGTAAGCTTTATATTGTTTGTGGAATTTTAATTAACAGACAAACTGTCTCCGTGATATAATACAACAGTATTATTTTCATTCAATTTCAAGGTCAAAATTTTGTCAATATTGTGTTGGTAACTGGCACCAGGTGAACATATATTTTGTACGCTATTGACATACTTTCCAAGAAGAGAGCCAAAGCCTCGACCTATGTTATTCGACACAATTAAAAACATTTTGTGCCTTATTGGAATTAGCGTAGGATTTTAATTGTGTATTACATTTATTTATATATTTTTCATGCATATTGTATTTTAAACTATCTATATTTTGTCTATTATTTTCTTTATTCATATCTGCACATTTATTTTGAATAAAATGGCATCTACCTACTTCCGATAAATGTAAGGAAACTACTTTAAAATTTTGTTAGTTACAAACAAACATTATGTTACAATAAATAAACATTTTTGAGGACAACAACAATGAAACACGCACACATTCGTTTAATTAGCTAAAAAAATGGATTTTCTATAAGCATTAAGTTAAATAAATAAATGAGCATTATTTGTTAACCTAATAGAATTATTACTAAATATGTAATATTTAACCGAACTTTTTCTTGTCGCGGGCATCATCACTGCTGGTCAGAAGGGCCTCTGCAGATCCGACGGACGTGACGTGGCCGGCGCAAAGAGCGCCTGTCCTCTAAACCTAGTGGCTAGAGTGGCTAGCTCTAGGGCTCCTAGGTGAAACCTTGGCTTGGCCGCCATTTTGTTTCTATTACCGGATTGGGAGGCCGCGGAGTTCTTAGGTGGCCTTAACGGACGCTCCATGGACATTTTCAGGACAATCGGTGTAGTAGCTTTTCTTTTAAATCAAAATAACAAAATTGATTTCATGTATTTTTGCTCGTATTTTAGTAATTTATGAACCAATATCAAGTTTTTTTTTCAAAATTTAGGAATGTTCGCACATATCACAACTTATGAACTAATTTGAAAAAATGTTTTTATCTGATAGAGTACATTTTCACAATGGTTCTACTAATTTTATCTTCCATGTCCATCCATGTTTATTCCTAAATAATAATTTCACTGTATTTAATAGTTTACTTCAATATAATTTAACATACAACACAGTAACGCGAGGATAGGTCTGCTAGTAATAATATATTATCAACCTCAATGAACACGCAAAATAAAGCTGTACACAAGCTAAAGTTACCTCGCCCACGCAAGCAAAAATGTTCATAAAATGTAAACTACTGGGCCAAGCTATGTTAAAATTTATGGCACAAAATAGCAACTATTGCGCATCAAACTGAAGAATCACGTTTATCCGATCATAATTCTTAGCGTAATCGGTGAACATATGTACATAAAAAAAGCAATCGAATTGAGAACCCGCTTATTTTTGAAGTCTGTTTAAAACTAAAAAAAACCTAACAAATTGGCAGTGAAGTTGTGATATTTTTTTTCCGTTATTTTAATTTAAAAAAGTTCTTAGCCAACTCTTGAAAAATTTATGCGACTATCTTTGTAATAAAGAATATTGAAAATATGCCAATTGTTTGTTGAGAAATCGGTAACATTCATACATTATAGTATAGAAACGAAGATATAACCCGCTGGTTTTATCAAAGGTGGTTAAAAATAAAATTTAAACGATATATTTATAAAAAAGTAATAACTATTGTTTTAGAGGAATAAAAAAATGCTTCGACTTATGTACGTTCCTTACAACATACAATTTTTAAATTCGCGGTAGAACTAAACGTGAGACTAGGGCTTGCTATCATTTAAATAATTTTTGATAATATCGTTTAACACAATCAAATGTACTTTGGAATTTTTTAAATTAATTAACAGATAAATTTTGAAAGTTTTCTGTGATTTTGTTGCAAAAACGTATACAAAAAATAAATATTTTATGAGACAATATAAAATATTTATTTTTTCTTCTCAGTCTACATATAGGCAGGATAAACTTGTGTTTATTCTAAGGAAATTTGATCTACGTTCCGGTTTCCGAGTAAGCTGCTATTTTGCACGCACGTGTATCGTGACAAAGCAATATTATGATGACTTAGGAGTAATTTGATGATGAAGCTAGAAGGTGGCCATAGGAACTCTCTTATTAAACGACGCAAACCCATCGAGTTTGAGCTCGTCTCGTTCGTCTCGATAAGCACTACACCCTTATATAAACATTTTTCATTTGAATTTATTTTGATGTTTATAGCATTCTAGGTAATAACAGAAATGCTTTTAGAGTTCCGTGCCATAACAACGGGATCATTATATGATAAATTGCATATCTGTCCGTCCGTCTTTAGTAGCCAATGTACATTGAAAGTATTGAACTGGCCTAACCATAAGGCTACGAGGAATCCATAATGATTTGAGTGTCCATCATCACAAGTCGGAGATTAAAATATTACAATAAACTAAACAGAACTATGGGTGCTGGAAGAACATACCTGTGCATATTTAAAAACCCGAATAAACTACCTTAGCGATTTTAATAATATTTTAAACATTATATGCACTTGGGCCCAAGTATAGGGAGATAGTAGATTTCATCTAGATTAAAGATGTTAACATTTTATACATCGTATTTATAATCGAGGCACCGCAACGTTTTGTCAGATGTTTATCTTATCTTTATATTATTATTAGTAAATTTAATTATTCAAGTGTAAATTCTGGATATGTAACCAAAGAAATTGCCAAAAATACGAGCTCTATTTAACTGCTCAAAAAAATATCAATAAAATGGAGAAGTCAAACAAAAGTTCGCTTACATATACGAATGACGTAAATAACTAAATTTTGTTAAAAAATAAGTTGGAAATCAGTTTTAGAATATATTAATAAAATAAAATATTTTTAATAAATTTAAATATTTAATAATTTTTAATTAAATAAAATTACAAAAAAACATTATTCGTAAAATATTGTTTTTTTGTAATTTTATTTGATTAAAATTTTTTCCGTAATTTCATTTCATGAACAAACTCCTTAACTTAAATTTTATGAGAGCACCTTGAAAATATGATGTTTCAAATAAAATAATAATTTTGAAAATTAACTAATAATTGATGGAGAAATCGATCGATCGATCGATAGTCGAAATATTACCTACTGCTTTGAAACAATATTGCAACGCTTTGAAATAATGTGGATATTCACTGTACGATAAGGCGTTCCTTATACAATAATTTATTCAATTTCGTCTTACAAAATTTGCAAGGGAATGAAAAGTGAGATAGACATATGCAATGACAAGTCTGTACTGCTTTCGAGAAGCGTCCAATGCCTAGAGTTAGGATTTTATATCAAGTAAATAAATTTTATTTTGGTAGGTTGATGAATAAAATTGTTT
>JAOCPS010758637.1:0-10352 GCA_025505425.1 Graphium colonna
AAATCTTTTATAGGTGATTCTATGCCTTTCAATATTGTTGGTAATAAAGCATTGATAATAGCTTCCGTGATAGTTTTTGCCTCATGAATAATACAAAATGCACTGACAGTAAAGAATGAAAACACTGTATTTAACTGGGTTGCTCTTTCCCCATACACCTTCACATATTTAAGCATCATTTTTGAAATAAAATTCAGTGTTCCAGGGTTTGATATACATTGGTTATATAAAACTTGTTTAGCTAGAGGCACCCCCTGCTTTTGAATAGGTCTTAGCCAGTTCCATTTGTTTGATTTTCCTTTCACAACCACTAGTTGAAGGAACCTCACAAAGATTTTTGTTTCATGATATGGCAAAATTAGCATCATAACAGCATCTTGATTATATTCATGAATATGGTATCGATTAACAAGCCATTCCAGAGCTTTATGAGAAGACTGCAACAGAAAGTATGGCGACAATTGTAACAGAAACTTTAAACCTGATCTAAATTTTGGTACCTGACCAAGACTGGGTCTTGGCTGAGCGGCACAAAACTTATTGCTTCAACGTGAATCCTTATGGTTTTGGTAAGCAGTAATCTATAAGTTACAGCGGGCATAAAGAGTGGAAAACATGCATCGTCCACAGCGAACACCCAAGGTTATGACTTCGAATCACTTTCATCAGTGCTAGTATTCAAATTCCTACTAATGACAAAATTAAATGCCCTAAAGCTAGTGATTATTGCCATGATGTTTGTAGATAGTAGTAGCCAGGCCAACGAAAGAAAACTCGCCTTATCAGAGAGCTTTGCTATTCAACATTTCAAAAAATACGCCCTGTTCATAGCGATCAATGTCCCTGGGCGGAGCGCATACAACCGAGTTAAGCGGCTATCAGGCGTCGTCCTGCTGCATCAACATTTTCTCATTTAAACAACTAAGGAATTACTATTGAAGGTGGTTTAGAAAAACGTAATCTTCAGCACGCTGGGGAGACACTTGTCTGGAAGGAAATGAAAATAGACAAGTTACTATGTTTTGGCGGAATAATAGTAGAAAGCCGGAAGATGGCTTGCAGGATCCAGCAGAACCTAAAAGGTGAAGAAATACGTTACTGGGCGGTGGATGGGAGCAAAGGGGGTTAAAATGTTTTCAAAAATGTGTTACGTAATACTTGAACGCCGCCGAATGTTGATATTTGATCACCTGCGCGCCTTGGACGGAACCTACGCGCATCTTCGCGCACACAAATACGAACTTGCTTTCCGCAGTAAACTTAACATGGAATGTAGTGATTCATTAACGGATGTTAATGAGTGCGTTATTTTTTTAAAAGTTAACCCGTTATTCAAAATATAAACTTCGTTAAATAACAAATAACGGATTAACGGTCGGGTGCCCAACTATGCCACCCGTCCCACTTTAACAGGTCCGTCCCGATTTTCTATACTGTCTCCTAATGTGTTTAAAATAGACTACAGTTGTTACAATTTAGACCCGTAGTATGGCAACATACGATATATCTGGCGTACAACATAAAATAGCTTTTTGATTGAATTTGCTTGAATTGAGAGGGATATCATTTATTGTAAAAAAGAAATAAAAATTGTTGTGCGCTTACTATGCCAAAACAGGGTTAGGCCGGATAAGTCATTGTAAAAAAACATATTAAATTTTGTTTCGTTCGCGAATTGCGCAAGGACTACTGTACAAAATTCAATACAATTTTTTTATCGTAAGGCCAACTTAGGGCTCAAAAACTAGCCAGTACATATTATTATTTTTGCCTTGTCACTTGATACTAGTGTGAAGCACATTTTAAAATGGGCTCTTGAAGTGAAAGTATGTCATAAATTATGAACAATTTATTAAATCATTGCAACAACAATAATTTGATCTATTCAATATTAAGACAAAAACAATAAAGTAATAATCGTATTGTCACATTTAGGATGAAGAGTTGTTCGGGCGAACTGTAAGCTATGGCAATTATGACAACGAAATAAATACAATTAAAATCGAATTACATATTATAATAATGAACTCGCTTGGAATTAAATTCTAAAACGGCAGAAAGTAATTGCTTATTATAAGCTATTTGTGCAAAACATAATTATCTATGTCACATTTATTGTTCTACATTTATTCAATAATATAAAAAACATCTTAAGCATTTAGTAGGTAACGTCTTTACAATTGCTATTAGTATACAAGGTATTTAAAATGAGAAGAAACAAATATTTGAACTATGCAATAATGCCGAAGCCAAGGGTCACTTTGGCCTCGGCATCGTGGGTCATGGGTTCGTTTCCTACCCGGAACAATTATTTGTATCATATAATCTACATATGTGGAATTAATTATTTTAAATATACAAGATTTATATTAGCGTTTATTTTAAAGATACGAGAAATACCTGTCATAAAGTAACTTTATGAAAACGTAAAAAAACAAATAGTCGTAGCCCGAAATGTATACACACATCTTTATTTTTGTTTAAGTATTTGTACATAAGACGTGAAGACAATGTGGAAGCGCAGTTTAAATTTTAAAACATATCTCAAAGGTCCTCTCTCAAGGCTCAACAAATCAATTTCAATCTTTAAACGAATATTACTGTTTTGTTTAATAATATATTTAATACATACATATCGGTAGATAAGAAAATATCAATCAGCCATTGAGCCTTTCAGCAGATTCTATATAAAATAGACAAACTTCATTTATTTCCACTCAATAAAGTCTTTATCAAAACTATATTTTCATAATTACATTTCACTTACTCAACTTATAACCTCTTACATGATTTGCATATAAAACCTATGTAAAATTTCACTAAACTTATAATATCAGAATACAAATTGAAAACTAAAAATTCACAAAACGTAAATGTAAAAAGGAACATACCGCCAAAATCGAAATGTCAAAAGTGACATTTAAGCTTTTTGCGGTAAAGAGCGAACAAACAAAAATCGAAATCCTATAAATTCATGTTGTGTAAAAGAGAAATAAAAAAATTTTTAGACAAAAACAAGAATTTGTTAATAAAATGTACATAGACAATTCTATATAATTTAACAGATTTTTTCTTATATCTGCCGTCTCGAGGACAGATAAAATATCACCCGTCGATTGTACCATTAGGCCGAGCGCGGAGGTGGAGCCTAATCGGCCTTCTTGGCCTTGGCCTTGGCCTTTTCCTTGCCTTTGGCGTCGCGAGGCCGCGAGGGATAGATCACGAACAGCGACAGCTGGATGGAGCACAGCACTACGGCCACCACGTTTTGCAGCTGAGGATACAAATTCATCTCATACAATAAATGGAATTTATCAATATTTTATAACTAATGCATTTATATAATTACGAAAAATATTAAATAATAATTAATTATACCGGGTGACGCTGGTCATATGATTAAGAACGCTCATTCAAAGGATAAATTTTCATCAAAGTAATAAGTATCGCAGTTTTTTTTATACTAGCGGTGCATTCATTAATATACATGACAGACTAAATAACATTTAGATAAGCTTTATACATTATGTCTGAATCTAGTACTACTACTTACTTACGCGGGGAATGCAATCTTGGCAATTCGCCGTGCTGGGACGGCTTCGTGCGGTGCCACCTACTAAAGCTCGCGGTATTCTTCCTACGCCTGACCGGGGCGTGGTTGCTACCTTAGTTTATCCACGGCCCGGCTAGGGTAGCCTTTTCGGGCTCGACCCGTATGTGGAAGGGCTATAAGTTAAGCCCCTCCCTTCACCCTATGATGCCCGCCTCTCAACAGTTACGTACTTTAATATGTCGCATAATGCTTCACAGCATGGAAAATCATCGTTTTCGAACAATACAGATGGTCGGCTATGTTTTTATATAACAAAAACTTCTGGCGAACCTTTACCTCTTGTAATTTTATCACAACCTTGATTTTTTCCCATTGTAATTATAAGAAAAATTTTCTTTAACACTTTTGCTGGACTGAATAGTGCGAAATTTACACAAAAAATTACCTACAACTAAAACTCCTAAACCACTATTTAAATTTGAATAAAAAATAGACTTTTCAGCGTTCTTAGTTATGTGAGCACCACTGTATGTGTCGATAAATATGAATAATAAACAGTCTTAGCTTTAGCTATTACAGCTTTTTCTGCACTTGTACGGCCGCGCTCGTCCGGGGAAGTACCAGCGCCCTTTATAAAGTCTGCATAAAATAAAGTACTCATGTCCTTTGGGGAAGCCGGATGGGCCACGTCTACCTACCATCAGGTGAACCGTCTGCTCGTTTATCTTCCTTTTCCATAAAAAAGTTAATTAACCACTGAGTAAACTAAATCGAAAGTTGAGTATTATTTACGAAAACCAAAATGAAAAATCTTCCTAAAAATTCAAGGTATAAGTCAACAATAAAAATATTATTCAATTAATAAAAATATTATTAGTCGCCACCATAGCGTAGTTATGTGATGTTACGTTTGACAGTTTTGTTCTCTTGTGTTCCCATGGCAACGACAAGCATTTACACAAACAGATACAAATACAAATTTAACAGATACAAATTTTACTATGGTGTTTGGAATACATACATATTGGTACTTTGTTTAGGCATTCAGGAAAAATTGTTTTATTACAAACTTAACACGAACCAAATAAATCGAACGCGATGAAACTTTTAAAGAGTGATTCAAGTCTTTCGTTTGCAATATACGTACTAACATTGGGCATAACAAATAAAAGCGACGGATAACTTTACCATAGTGAGAAACACTTATATTGTTAGAATTTTATTTAATCTATCATAATATTAAAATAAATAAATAATAGTACAAATACAAATTGTTTAACCCTTCGAATCGAACGGCCCCTGTCAACTTTACACCCGTAAACTCGAACGCGTGATGGCGGCGTTCTTAGTTTTTTATTGCAGAGCTTCAGAACAATTACGATTATTCGATAACTAACGAATGTTAATAACTAACTAACGACCCAAATCAAAAAGTAAACTATTCAGTAATAATGCTGCCTTATATTTATCTAAGAACTCGATATATTTTTTCATTTCGAACAATCCAAATTGGGAGCTAGAACTGCGGGGATGGTAGAAAAGTGTGAAGTATATTTTTAATTTTTATCTTAATTCACAAAAAAACTTTTGTAAACATTTCTATGCTTTTAATAATTGTAAATATTTATCCTAAATATTGCATAAATTACTTTTACTTATTTAAATGACTAAAGTAAAATAATATTGCAAAAGTATAGCAGCCATTATGTGACTGTCACCATAACAAGAGTAAATTTGTATAATTGATTAGTCAACAATCTTTTACCTAAATTTACAAATAATTAGTTATACCATAAGAAAATATATTCATATTATGATAAAAAACGACGTTTTGCAAAAATACACAACCTATGTTTATAATGAAACAAGGGTTTTCCCATGATTATTATTAATTACGTTTGTTTCGTATTTGCAACATATTCGCGATTGGAAGAATATCAGTATGCAATAAAGTACGTAGTTATAAGTAATAAATATACATATTTGTATATTTATTTCCGGTTCATTTATTTCTGACCAGTAACAAACAAAAATACAAGAAAATCAATAAATCAAGAGTGCGGACAGACGTGAAATATTTTACATTTGGGAGAAATAAAACAGTATTTTTCTTATAAAAATATAGGTAGTAATACATTACACTATTATAGTTTTCACTTTATTTTAACGTAAATGTTCTGAATATATGTCTAAATATGAATAATTTACGTCAAAATATTCGGAATCGAAATTGTTACATCGTGTCTTCATTTGAAAGTGAAAAACTATCATAAAACTAGCATAAATGTTGCATTTAACGTTCAATATATTTACTAACGACATACATATAAACTATTGCTCTTCTATTGAAGAGCAATAGTTTATATGTATGTCGTAAGTAAATAACGATGGATTTGAGTTATCTTTTACTTATAAAAACCATTTATCCGTTCGCACAAACGCAGACAACAGTCACGCAACTGGAGATGATTTATGAATGGCCGCAGTACAAAGCTATAGGAAAACACCATCGATATTATACATCAAAATAAAGAACATTGATTTATCCTTCTCTAACTTTCCCATACAAGGGGGTGGGTGGCACTGTTACACTGAAATACATAAACTTTAACGCAATTTTTAAATTGTTGGCGCATACGTATAAATTCATACGCATTCCGAGTCTAAGGGCTAAAAAATATATATGTGCTTCTAGAAATAAAAGAAGTTATGAAACGACATGACGCGGAAACAAGGATATGACAATTCGACTAAGCTATGACATAGTGCCATACGAACGAGCATTTCCTATGCAAAACTGTCAAACGGTTCTATTTGGTGAGGGGCTATTTGAAAACACTGGTTCATAGTTGATACACATTTACACACACTGTACTATTACGTTTTTAAAACATTGTTTATAACCCTAAGGTGTTTTACATTTCGTGTCCAGATGAGAAGTAGATTTTTATGATTGAAAAACAATTATCTGTTTACATTCAAATAATCATTCTAATATTTTAAAACTGTCACTTAAAATGTGCCAAGTGTCGCCTGCCAGTACTTAACATATTCTACCTCTAACGAAAACTACCGCAAATTTCGTAATATCTTTCGTAAAATAAATGACTAATAGTCATTGGTGACAACTCATCGTGTACTATATCGGTTTTGATAACAACTGTTAAATTACAAATTTCAGATAATCCTTGCGTTGCGGGAAAGGTTATACGATGACTTTTAGAGTCCGTATTGTTGTACTTGGCGAATGCAGAGTTGGCCTCGGAGCATATTATGATAACAACAGTGAATGAGGTGGTTTTGGTCGTAATCACCTTATTTATTTACTTATCATCTAGATGAGATTATTTGGCATTTTATCACTATTCCTGCACGTGCTAATAATTCATTTCTATGAACGTATACGACGATGATGAAACACGTCGCTCTTTTTCGTGTCGTACAAAATTAATTGTCAGATTAAGTATTTTTAGACAGCGTCAGTTTGTTTGTAGCTTTTACAGAATGCCAAAAATGTAGCAACTGTTCACAGAACACAAACCTTTATCACACCGCGTTGTTCTTTATTATTCCGGTAGGGTAGCATGGAACCAAGTGCAGGTCGGCATACGCCACATAAATCCAATTTGATAATTAATATGTTACGAACAACCCAGTCGTAGGCTATCAAAGGTCACATCTGCAGATCGTAAGACATTAGTTTAAGTTGCAATTGTTTTGGTATGCTCGAATTAATCTTTGCTTAGCATGTTGTATTTAAAGGACAATGCCCAGAAGTGGTACAAAAATTCTGATGCATCAAGATCAAAATTATGCAGTTATTATTTTCGCAATATCTTACGACATTACGCTTCATGGATTAGATTTTTAAACGGGGTATTTACTTTAAAATATAAAAGCATAAATTTTACTTTATCTACATGACGTTCGCGCAATCCGTCATAGAGATGTAGAACGCAATAGAAACTATTTTCTATGGATCATTTTTTTCGATTTCATCAAATACGTTCGAAACCCGGGTTTTCTTCATAAAAATAACTTTTGTAGTAGTTAATATATTAAGTCTAGTCTCGAAAAAAACATGTTTGAAGTTGGTGAGGTTTGCCAAATGGGCATTGTCCTTTGATCGCAGTGCGAGAGAGGTTTTAATATGACACTGCAACTTATTCTTAACAATTTTTTTACAAACATTTGTAATACAACATAATTTTCAGTAAACAATAACACGAAAACATGATGAATATTTCAAATTATTTTTATAAAAATATCGTGCCAAACTTTATAACTGCTGTGAACATGCTGTAATCCTAGGCGTGGTAAAAAAAAGGCCTAGTTAAACGGAGGCTCATACATTCCCATATATATGTCAGGCATGTTAGGTCTCTGAACCGAATTGCCAACCGCATGGGCGTCCATGAGCTTGTCGCTTGACAACTTTTCCTCATAAAATACTCATGAAAAAAAATGTGTTCTGCATATTACAAAGAAGCAATGAAATCAATTAAAAAACTGGACCTATGCCTTGAGTGAACTGCTGAACCGATAGAAGAAGAAGGTGACTTACGACCAGGAATTTGTTCCTGAGGATGATCCCGTAGAGCAGCCACGCGAAGGTGACGATGGCGCCAGAGAAGATGATGGGGAAGGGCAGCCCCTCCGTGCTCTTGTTCTTAATTATCGTTTTCTGAAACACAACATACTCAAGGTCATTCATACACTTATTAACAATACTATACAGGGTGAGTAGGGAGTCATTAGCGATATCAAAAGAGGGCATGGTAATATTAGGGGTATAAGTTTGGACCAAATATTGCAATAAATAAACGTAGTATAGATAATCGGCGCTCGGAATAGGTCGCCGACCCCCCGAGCGTCCTCCCTCCCCACTGTGGTCGCGCCGTGCCCACTAGGATGAACTCACGCTGTGTCATTTATTATTTATCTTACAATTATGTTTACTCAGTGTTGAGTCAATATTTATTTTAAATAACATCTTTACTGTTCATATATGACTCCTACACATAACGTCCCCGAGTATTGAGAGTGACTCACCGGTCGACCTGTATATAAGAAATGACGTTTGTGTGTCCTCTTCAATTGTGTACTGTTCCTAGGCTGACAACGCACATGCAGCTCTTCGAATTTTGTGCGTGTTCATGGGCGACGGGATCATTTAACATCGGATGCGCCGTCTCCTCGATTGCCATCCTTTAGATAAAAAATCACTCACCAATCCGAAGAGCGGGGAGGCGATGAGGTAGAACATAAAAGCGGTGATGATGGAGCCGAAGCGCGTCTCCACCAGCTGCGGGTCCTCCATCTCCGCGTAGGCCAGGAGCGCGGCCGTGACCGCCCCCGAGACACCGATCTTGGCCCACACCTGCATCTTGTCCGCCGTGAAGTGGAAGTAGATCAGCGTGTACACGATGTTCAGGGCGAGACCAGCGAAGTTCACCTGGATCATGGTCGGGTCGCGCAGGATGTAGCCGTACTTCAGATTCAGTAAACTCCTATGGGAAGATTTCAGATAGTTATATATAACGCTCGGAAGTTCCTCTATGCGATTGATTCAACAAATATTAAACGACAACAAATATTAAGACAAAAACAGATGCCAGGGCGATACTAAATTTAAAAATTGTCAAAGGGGTAAATACACTGTTTCTCTGACAAGTGTAAACATAATAAAGTTATTTTACAACGGATGTTTTTTTCAGCGGTGAACGCGCAAACTTATATTTTCTGTGGGTTAAAGTGTACTAAGTTTAGTTGACCTCAATCCAAGATTTTGCCTAGCATAGTCTTGATTCCAGACACAAGTCCTACACTTGTCGACGCGGTCCTGACAAATACATATTTGCCCGGCTCGTATACAAGATGTCACTGCACTGTCATCCGCATAGCAATGAATGTTACTGATGTGCAACAAACCATTGATATGCAGAAAGAACAGTGTGGGAGATAGCACGCAGCCTTGTGGGACACCAGCTTCCACAAACTTGGCGTCGGAGCACCTGCATGTATGCAAGATTTTCATGTAAAAACAGAGTGCTCAAGTCTCTTAGACAGATCACACAAAAGTTGTATTGACTACAAAAAAATATCAACCAAGTCAATCAACAAACTTCAATACAAGTCAATCAAGTCAATGGGCAAATAAATAACTTACTTAAATAACTTTTGACTTAAAGTAAAAAGCAATTTATGCACACGCGAGACTACAGATATTAAATTCATTTGCCTCATAAAATTATCTTAATGACTTTAATTGTATGTGTCGAAAACAATTTGTCTAACCAAATAAAGGCATATTTTGATATACTAATGAATAATGTTCAAATTGAAATACTTTGATTCGTGAAAATATTCTAATAATTTCTTCTTTCTTGTATTATATTCTTTTATTTCTTTCTTGGCATTCATGTAGGCAGTAAAATAAATTAATTTGCTTCGATAACAGAATAACTACTTTAAAAAATTATCTCATATTTACATGTAAATGCTCATTAGTTTGTTTAATATAAAAAAAAATAATTCGTTTCGGTCTCTTCGGAATTCTGTAGAGGTGGTAGAGGATAACATTTTAGCAATTTTACGGCCACACTCGTCCGGGGAAGTACCACCGCCCTTTGTAAAGTCGGCATAAAATAAAGTATGCATGACTATTAGGGATGCCGGATGGCCATGTCTACCCTTTTCTTTTCCCACTCCTATCCTCTCCAAATCCCGACTCATCCTATCCAATAAACCAATTGTATCCAATTTCCCAGGTTGACAACGCACTCGCAACTCTCCGGAT
>JAOCPS010758748.1:0-10352 GCA_025505425.1 Graphium colonna
TCCATGGGCGACGGGATCACTTACCATCAGGTGAACCGTCTGCTCGTTTGTCTTCCTTTCCATAAAAAAAAAATAATTGAATTTATTTTAATATATTTATTGTATAAAAATGTGACGCGAAATGCATAGGGCTGCTTTAAGTAAAATGGAATAAAAATTTCCATAGAAACATTCTAATTAAAAATGAGATGGACCATCGACGATCAATACTTTACTAAAAAATTAACAAATACTCTAAAACTTACATCCATTGAAATGTATAGTGCCTGCTTCGAGTATCAAAGCTGGTTTAAGTCAAATATTTTAATATTAATTGCTCCTGTTTCATTCATTCATTACCATTTTTCTACATAAGCAATACTTAAGCTGTTTCATAAATAATTTTATAAAACTTTTAAAATTATTAACATTTTTTTTTAAAATATGTTATTATTTTTTTGTTATTTTTGGACGCGTGTCATTGAGGATGAGGATCTCTTAATTTCTTAATTTGTTAGGCAGTAAGATGTTACATTAATTTTCTGATTTAAAAGTATCTTTTAAGTTTATCTATCTTATTGCTTTATTTTATTAAAAATATTATCATGACCTCTTCAACTATTTGTGAACGAAAACAATTGCGCTGTTTATTATATACGAAAGGCACTACAACATTATAATTATTTGGTTTGTTTTTGAACTTAACATCCACAATTTGTAAGGCAGTAAATTTTTTATGTAAATAATCAAAAATTATTTGTTTGGTTCCATGGTGTGTATGTTTTTAACGACTATAAATTTTTTGTGACGTCATTGCAAATGTGGTGTAAAAATTTCAAGAATATTTAGACATTATACTTTCGAAGTTTTTAATGGGTATATTTATTTATTGATGATAAATCTAAAATACGAATAATTTTTACTACTGTTGCAATTTTTACACACACATTGGAGTATGCATTTTTACGAATGTATAAATGTATGCGTCTATCATTTTGAAATATTTGTTTGATAATGCTCCATCTGTATTACTTTCTAATCTGAAGTCAGAATGATGATTACCTGCACATTTTCTGCGGTTAAATTCTTCACAGTTTCCAATTGGATTGTCAAACTCTTGTCGAAATCTTCGCATTTTTTGGTCAAGTTTTTGATTGTCTCTCCTGCGTTGGTAAGATTAACTCTAAGGTTGTCGATGTCACTGACGTTTTGGTTTAGGACCACAATAATTTCGTCTTTTTCTTTAAGTGCCGACTTGAGATTTTCACAATTAGTACAAATCTTTGTACAATTTTGTAATTGTAACTCTTTCTCTTCGATCATCCGTTTGAATTCTTCGGTATGTTCAAGAATAACTTGATTTAGCCTTTGAATTTCGTTGTGGTATTGTAAACTTTCATTATGTTTTAAGTTGACTAGGTTAATGAGGTTTGCTTTCTCAGCTTGCGTTTGATTGATTACAATTTGGCATTCAGAATAGGATTTTTCTAATTGTGCTGTCTTATTTTCTAATTCAGAGACTTCCTTCCGTTTAGTATCAAGTTGATTATTTAGATCAATCGTCGCTTGATTTAATAGAGATATTTCTTCTATTAATTTTGTATTCTCTTCGTTATGATGGATGCTGTCAATATTTTTCAATTTGTCTGTTAATTCAACAAGTGACTGATTAAGCTCTTTAATCTCTTTGTCTTTATTCTCTGCTAGAGATTTGAATTCTTGATTGGTTTTTTCCGATTTTTCTAGGCGATCAGTAAGTTCTGCTATACCAGTTATCTTATTGGCCAATTCATCACCTAATTCGTATAGTTGTTTATCAATATCCTCTTTTCTGTTTTGTAGTTGGCTCAACTCTTTTTGGGTTCTATTTAAAATTTGTTCGTTTTCATGTAATTTGTTAGATACATCGGTATATTTTTTGTTAATCATTTCCAATTCCTGATTCCTAATTTTCAGAGTCTCTTTCAGTTTCATTGCTGTGTAATTGGTTTGTTGTAATGTATCGATCGTAATGTCTTTTTCTTTAAGATCAGCTACCAACTTATCAATTTCCTCTTCCAAAGTAGTTACTTTTTTGTTACCCGAAAACAACTCTGATTCTAAATGAAGCTTAGTTTCTGTAAGTTTATTGATTTCTTCTTTTTGAGCCACAACTTCATTTTGAAATAGTTCAAATTGAGCAGTTTTATTTTTGTAGTCTTCTATTGTTTTTTGAAGTAATTCTATATCTTGTAGTTGAACGGGGTAGTTATTTTTAAGCATCTTATTTTCATTTGATAACTCAGTTATACTATCTCTTAAATTTTTGATGGTATTATTTAACTCTTCTACAGCGTTTCTTAGTGTTTTGTTTTCTAATACTATCTGTTCTTCAGAATGTTTTTGAATAGAAGTTAACTGATGTTTCCCAAATGAAGGAATTTGACTATCAATTTCACTACTTTGGCTTTGTAATGTTACGACTTGGTTTCTTTCCAAAGTATCTTCGAACTTCTTCTCCAGTTCTTTAATGTTAGATGCCAAAGTTATATTAGTCTTTTGCAAATCTTTATTTTCTACCAATTTCGTCTCCAACAGGTTTCTAAGATCATCTAATTCCTTTGTAAGCAAAACCTTGTCATTTTCTATTATGTGATGATCAATAGCGAATTTTTCATTTTTAGCATTGGCTGCATTTAGTCGCTTTTTTAAATCATCAATTTCATCAATGGCTTTGTGTAACCTTCCCATATTATCAATATCAGTACTGTTTTCTAGTTCTACGATAGATTTAGTCTGAGTCTTGCAAATTTCTAATTCATTTAGCATGGTTGTGTATTTCTGTTTTAAATGGTTTAGACTTTCTTGTAATTTACTTTTTTCTGTTTGAACCTCCACTAGCTCCCTTTGTATCCTGCTTATTTCCATTTCAAAAGTTTTGTTAATTTTATTACAGTCGGCCAACTCTGTTTCTAATTTTGTATAATTGTCTTCGTGTGTTTCAATTATAGGTTCTAACTTGGATGTATTCTTTAGGGCGGCAATTTCGGAGATGAGAAAATCATTATTCTTTTTCATTTCATCTAATTCTCTTTCATAATGTTGAATGTCTGTAGTTAAGAAATCGTTTTCACTTGTAATATCATCTATCTGTGTTTGTAAATGATTTATATTAACATTTTTTTCAGATATTTTTTGATCTAACATGTCTATTTCATTTTTAAATGAGCTCAAGGTTTTAAAGGCGTTCTCTAATTTATATAGGACGCTGTTATCGTCCAAAGTGGGTATTTCTCCAACATAATCTACAGGCAAGTCAAAGTTTACATATCTATTATATATTTGCATTACTGTATCGGTTTTAATGAGTTTATTATCTGAATTATCGTACGCTTCATTTTCACACTGAGACAACTTATGTTTCAAATCACTGATATCTCGCTTTAAAGTTTCGATTACACCTTTCGCATTATCATCTATGTTTACCTCATCTAAATCTGTATGATTAGAACTTGTCCTAAATCTCAATCTATCATATTCTCTTAATAAGTCTTCATACTTTTCTTTAGGTACTGTGTTGGATACATCCACTTGCTTTTCAAGTTCCAAATCGTGTTCCAATTTTGTTATTCGTTCTTGTAATTTAAAAACCTCTTCATGAAGTTCTTGGTTCTCTTCATGAAATTTCTCAGTATTTTCCCTTAATAGAGTGTGTACTCTCTCAAGATTTTGATACTTATGCATTAATGTGTCATAATCAGACTTGATAGGTTTTAAATCTGCAATTTCTTTATCCCGTTCATCAATGGTTAGGATAAGGTTTTTAATCTGGCTAACATATTCGTCGTTAGAACTTTTCAATTCTTCATGTTCCCGCTTTAGGACTTCGAAATTTTTCTGCAGCTCTCTCTTCAATGTGAGTAGTTTCTCCATAGCTACCCGGTGTTGATTGTCCAAATCTTCTAGATTGTTTATGAGATTTGCGTTTTCCTCTCTCAAACGTATCATTTCGCTGTTCGGTTCAACGTAACCATCATCACGGCCTTTTATGGTGGATAACTCCTGTTGCAGAGCGTGTATTTGAATTTTGTATTGGTTTTCAAGGTCATTTTCGACGCTCTTTGACGACGTCTGCGCTGGAGGATCCCAATACCAACCGCCCTCCTCTTCCCTGAGGCCATTTCTTTTGGAGAGTCTCTGAAAAGAGAAAAAAAATGCTACATTATAATCTTGCAATTTCACAAACTTGTGACGATTCTAACTGTTACGTCGCTATCGTAATATTATATCTCATTGAATAAGCTAAGAGTTAAGCGTAAAACACTTGAGATACTGTTGAGTGGAGTGATTTGAAATTAGATTTAGATTTGCGGGAAGTTAAAGTGGGTTATTTTTGAGCAAGATATTTGTTAACGTTACGTTTTTTGGCGTACTCATAAAATGTTATCTGTAGTCTACAATACGAGTGTTTCTTACACGAAGTAAAATTGAACTGCCGTTTTGGATTAGCTTGGTGTAAAGTACACATGAACTAGCGAAGAATATACAAATTACAATAAAGATACAATCAACTAGTTTGTAAATATCCTGTTTTAAAATTAGAAAAAAGAAATAACTAAAGATTAGTATCAGAATTTTGGTTTAAGTTAAGGACCAAGGATATAAGAACATATTTGTGGGTAAACAGAGCCATGTTTGACGCCGTTAAATTCTGTTAACGCAATCCTTGTGTCTCCAACGCTTTGTGCTTCCCTGATAACGAAACTCGTTTTTTTTCCACATCGTCTCCACAGCGGTGTCGCAATTTCAATTACCGACGCGCACCTTATCTCCATTCCACTAATGCAACAATTTATTAAGCAAATACAAAGGAAACTAAGCGTTCTTGCCGGCGTTATTTGGTTGTTAGACTTGCGTACGGTTGGCAACGCAGTGCGTCGGCGATAGTATACTCGGGTCGATAGATAGTATGCTCGATGGCGCATGTGAGCGACTGTACTGACGCGATACGTTATCAGCCCCGGTTTTTTAATGGCTCGGCGGCTGACTCACGTAGTGTGGGTGAACACGGCTGTTGAATTACCCGCGAGGTGATGTGCATAGATATTACACGAATGTCGCCGGTTCCGTTTTCGAGCTCTATTTGCTCGCATATATAATATATGGCAGATGACAATGATAATTAAAATGTTAGACAGATTACGAGCTGTAGAAACTTGAGCATACGGTGTGGAAAACACTGCGCCAAAGCCTCTGCCAGAATTCCAAATTAGGAACAGAGCTACAAAAGCGTACCTCACTGTTCATAACTATATAATTACTTTACTCCGTTTTAAAGAAAGATGGATAACTATTACATTATTTTTTCCTTCTGATCAAATTACAGCCCCAGCGACCGTTCTACTATAGAGATCAGTAAACCGCGCAGGAGATATTATATTGCATATAAGTACGCGCGAACACAGGTGCACCCCTTGTTCGTCCCGTAAGGTAATCGGCTGATCATCCCGCATTGCCCTAATCGAAACAAGTAACAAGAACACAAAGTTATTGTTCCTTTGCAGGATTCGAACTTACGACCTCCGGTTTGCAAATCAGGTGCTGGCAGCACTAATATACGGTGGCAGTTTACTTCGACTATGACAGTGATTAATATAGCTGACTTTAATCGGAATACTCGAATAGTGAACAAATCGCATATGACACTTGAATCTGCATGCGAATAAGTTACCTTCACAATTCTGAAGAATTAGTCAAGTTCGTAAAAATCACTAACCTGAAGAATCGTATATCCAGACACGGGATTCGTGGGGTTCTGGTCAACGTTAACAAGACATAATTTAGTAATAATAAGAAATTACACATTACTTGGGTTTCGCTATACAGTACCTGATGTTAAGTAATCCCTTCGTCGATGAACACACAATATAAGATATAGTGGTGATAGGTTTATTGGGTCGGATGGGTAAGGAACATGTGAAGGATTCGTAGGTGAAAGGAGTGGGAAAAGAATACGGTAGGGCATCCGGCAATCCAAAAAGCCATGCATTAGTATTTTAATGATGACCTCTGTGAAGGGCGGTTATACTTTCCCCAGAGAGCGCGGCCGTAAAGTGCAAGAAGCGCTGTATTGAAGATATTATGCTCAAGTTTGGTAGAACATAACATCATTTGACAGCGTTTCCTGCACTTCCACGGCCGCGCTCGCCCGCGGAAGTATCACCGCCCTTTATAAAATCGGCATAAAATAAAGTACGCATGCATGACTTTTGGAGTTACAAATCCTAAATCCCGACCCCGTTCTATCCAATAAACCTATTCTGTCCAATTTCCTAGGTTAGCAAAGCACTCGTGTCTGTCCTGATGTTGCGTGTGTCTATGGGCAGCGGGATCGCTTATCAACAAGTGAACCATCTGCTCGTTTGTCTTTTTTTATATAAAAAAGTTAAATATATGCTACACTTATATAAATGCATGGCAGGGCAACAGTGCCGTATGGCAACGTAGCTATCTAAACTGGTTGCCAGCACTAATTTACTCAGTATCGCTGGCACTTGTTATTCGCATTTACCTTTTGGCAAATGAGCCGTGAAGGGAGATAAGCGTCGCCGAGGGGCGGAACATGTCACGTCGAGAAACCGGTATATGCCTGACGTGTTAGTTAAACTAATAAATATATAAGGTTCCTCAGAGGTCTATCTCTTTGGATGTTGTGTAAATAGGTCTCGGTGGCAAGATCCTTGTATTTTTTAATCAAAACCATTTGCTGGAAATGAATGGATCTGAAATAGAATTAACCAAAAATATAAGAACTCTAAGAATCTAAGTAACTAACACAAATATCGTCAGATCGGCAGAGCAGACGCCTCACCTGATAGTAAGTAATCACCATCCGGATAATTGCGAGTGCGTTGTCAACCAGGGAAATTGGATAGAATACGTTTGTTGGGTAGGATGTGGTCGGGATTAAGACTGAATAGGAGTGGGAATAGAAAAGGGTAGACATAGTCATCCGGCATTCCCAGAGTCATGCATATTTTATTTTATGCCGAACTTATAAGGGGCGGTGGTACTACTAGAGGAGCGCGGCCATAGAAGTGCAATAAAAGCTGAGAAAGGATGTTAAGCTCTATCACCTTCATATTTTATACCTAGGTCTTTGATTAAATCATCCCATTATTATAAATATGTAACTGTGCATTGGTATATTTATTGCCCAGTAATTTAAACATGGTTTTAAAACATTTGGATCCACTTTAATTGCGTTGGTTAACTTAGAGGAAATTATAAATAAATTTTAATTAGCATTAATGGCATAAAATTATGATTATGGAGCGCGAAGAGCATTAAAGAATTCCTAACAAAATCTAACACCTTAGACATCTGAATAGCTTGAGCACTATTTTAAACCGAGTAAAACCTCATTTCTACCTAAAATTCAACTGAACCGATGGAATCAGTTGTATATATTTACCCGCCCGCGGTATTACCTATGTAAAAATGTTGTTTAAAAAAAATTTGAAGATATGTCAAACTGAATGATGCATAGTGACGCCATTGTGCTTGGGCATATTTAGGATTATTTTTCAGGGTGGGTACTAGACTACCCTGGGGTGAGCACTAGACCATTCTGGGGTGCGCACTAGACCATCCTGGCGTGGGCACTAGGATATCCTGTGTTGGGCACTAGACTATCCTGAGGTGGACACGAGACTATTCGGGGACGGGCAATAAACCTCTCAGGAATGGGCACTAGACCGTGCTGGGGAGGACACTAGACTATCCTGGGGTGGACACAAGACCATTCTGGTGACGGCACAGAATGGTCTACATTCTGGAGTGGGCACTAGACCATCCTGGGGAGGGCACTAGATTATCCTGGGGTGGACACAAGACCATCCCGGGATTTTCTGTCCATGAATTATTGCGTGTTCGTCATGCAGTTGAATGTTTAGTAAAGTGAACTATTGGCCTACATTTGTCTTCATTACAACAACTAGAAATAATCAGAACATCTTTTTACGATTACGATCATCGCAGTGTGATTGTGATAAGATAAAGTGTACAAGCTAAATACATTACGATAGTACGATGGCCGATTTTATGGCAAAATTTACGCTATCCGCTTATAAAGACTAAAACAAATGATTTGTTAATGCTTCAAAGTATTTTAAGCGTATTTAATGTTTACCGATTCTTACGCAAATTTTGAATCAATTTTTATCCGAATGTACTATATTTTCAAGACATTCTCAAGAAATTATCATTCAAAATATCTTCATTCACATAGACGTTTACAACATTCTTATTGAACGTCAAAATTTTACAGAAGCTACCGCGAGCTCGTAAGGCAGATTCTGCTGAGAAGATCGGACTAGAAACTCAGCAGTTGCTCTTTTTAAAATAATGTTGATTTACAATTGTCTCGTATGACCTACGTAAGTATCAATAGCATTAATCCTAAGCATGTAAGTGAATAAGTATTATGTGACAGTGTAATATGCTTTACGCAAAAGTCTATTTTCAATTTTGCACTTAAATTAGTCTTATTTCAGATTTAATACATAGTGTTGAATTTTATTACACATGTGTATACATTGGCCCATGAATGATTTATTCGTCTTTTGTACACGAAAGCTTGGGGTAATAACATTGTCTTTATTTCTAGTATTGAATTTATGTCCATAAATATTTTTTCAAATATAAATGTTAGTTTTGACGGACGCATACAATATTACAAAAGATGTATTGCGAAGCCATTGTAAGTTTACCAATTTCTTTAAAACTGATCTAGAAGAGTATTTCGGGCTCCGATATTGTACATTGCTCGAGAAATTCTTTTTTGAATAATAAAGACCGTATTTATCTTAGTTTCGTTACCCTACAACGAAATGACGTAAGATAAGATGCTGCGGAAATAACTAAAATAAACAAATCTAGCAATATTTACATCTGTTAGCTGCCTTATTTTTATCGAATTGTGAAGACAACGGAGCTTAGTCTGCTAGCGAGGGATCATATATAGGGGTTTCATTGAAGAATTACCAGAATCTTACGTAATTCCTAAACACCTCGATATATATAAATAAGGAATAAGGAATTCAATCTTAGACATCAGATTTAAGCTATGTTTTTTTAACATTAGGAAGCATAAATTGAATATGGTTCGTTTTATTTGCAATGGAGTATATGTGACAGTACACTGTTCACTTGTCACGTTTCTATCAGCTTTAAAATTCAGGGAACTATCATCATCAGCAAATAGTAATCTTATGATATCCTTCATTAATGTTAACTAGAAATACAAATTGGCCCAGAATAGAACCCTGTGGGCCACCCATTTTTAAGGGAGATCTAGAAGGACTCTCATTATTTATAAGCACTTTCTGAATCCTGCCGCTGAGGTAAAAGGCAATATGATCTAGAGATATTCCACGAATTCCTAAATGATGAAACCATTAAATAGGTTCAATAGTTTCTCAATCAAAATAACTGTATCCTTACTAACATTTGCACGTCGATCGTACAGGCAGAATAATTAGTTTAAATTTTTAATTAGTTTTAAGATCATTATGTTATGTCTTATTCTTGCAAATAAATTATATTCTATTCTGTTAAAATATGTCATGAAAGTTCACTTCTAAGGTGTATGGAGCATGTGTCAGTCAGGCAATTTTTTTGTGAAAATAATAATTGTATTCAATCATTCTCTGACTGAAAAAGGATGAAAGAATCACGTTTACAGTTGGTAATCGTAGTATATAACAATAATAAGACCGCAACGTTGCCCCGAGTTCGTGTAAACGCTATATGCTATATGGGGCGCTGGCTGTCCGTCTGTTTGCACAAAAGGTGGGGATTTAGATACGTTATCTAGGTGCGTTATCAGGCATTACCGGGGCTTGTGCGAGCTCGTAAAGCGAGTGTAGCAACGATGGCTCACAAACACTGGGGTGAAACTTAAAAATCTTTATTACATTCTTGACCCATCCTATCAAATAAACAGTGTGAAGAACGGCACACAATTATTGTGATAAGAAGACGCGTAAGTATTAAGTGCCACGAATTTTTTACGAGGTAAAAACGAAAGAAAAAAATAAAATAGCGTGGCTACCGAATGCCATAGACGACCAATTTTGGTTTCTTAGATATATTGTTGAATTATATAACTTTTTTGTTTTCATATTGTTTATATTATTGATCGCAAGAGAAATGTCAAAATACAGTTTTATTATAATTACGTTATTGAGTGTTTTTTTTTTATGGAAAGGAAGACAAACGAGCAGACGGTTCACCTGATGGTAAGTGGTCCCGTCACCCATGGACACACGCAACATCCGGAGAGTTGCGAGTGCGTTGCCAACCTGGGAAATTGGATACAATTGGTTTATTGG
>JAOCPS010758858.1:0-10352 GCA_025505425.1 Graphium colonna
ATCCTATCGAATAAACCAATTGTATCCAATTTCCCAGGTTGACAACGCACTCGCAACTCTCCGGATGTTGCGTGTGTGTATCAGGTGAACCGTCTGCTCGTTTGTCTTCCTTTCCATAAAAAAAAAAGATTCTTTTAATAAAACTCCTATTCGCATAGCCATTCTATTTAATTTGCTTAGTTCTTTTTTCTTAAGATGTGATTGTAGATATACATTTGTCATTAAGCGTTGGAATTGTTTTAAGGCGAGGTTCACCAAGCGCACAATGCTAATGCTGCCAATCCGTGTGCGAATGAAAGAACCGTCCTCAAACGCACCGCAATGACAAGGACAGCGATCACGACGCTGCGGTGCGGTTGGAACGGAGCGGGAGCGAATGGTGCCGTAAAATCGTTGATTTTTATAAATATTGATAATATTATTACCGACATCGCTCGCACCGTCACAGGCGATTATTTTAGTTTGATTTTCCATTCGTTAATTTACGTAAAATATAAATAATATTGGTTTTAAGATGACAAATAGAGGTATGTTTGGCATTTTTTTCTGTCGCATAAAGTTTATCCAATTGTGTAACGGTTATCCGACGGAGCTAAGAAAAAATCTCAAATATAAGTGGTTATTTTTTACATATTTATTATTAAAACCGTTTACAAAATCACATTTCTAGGAGAACCCCGCCTTAGTTCTACCTTAATTTTACCATTCTCAAGATATACGCGAATACGACTGCCAGCCAAATTATTATTAATTATTAAAAAAAATGTTCCCGAATACATTTTTTAGAGCTCGCAATTTTAAGGCATTTATTTCTTGAACAATACAAATTTCTTACTTTTATATTACATTATCTGTATCTTTGGTTCTATTTTATATACGATGTTAGTTATAACTTACAAACATCTATTAAAATAAGTTGTTTAATATTTAATTTTAACCACTTAATTTTGTTAAGTTAAAGGTGAGTTAGGTGTTCACATTGGCTCGAAGCAGGGGTCAACTCGTTTGCAGTAAATTTAAATCTACAATTCCTAAGGAAACGTAACTTACTTAGGGTGAATTTAAGACAAACATTCTGGCAAGTCTTAATTTAATATTATAAAAACAATCACAAAAATATGAATATCAAATTATTCCACTGTACGCTACGACGCATTCGAAATTAAAACCATCATCAAACCGACGAAAGTGACTCAAGAGTCCGAATAAAAAAAATTACATAACATTTGTATTTTGCAAACAACAATTATACTTTTACGTTCAGCAAAAGAATTGCATATTAACGGCGCTCATTATAATACGCCGCAATTTGTTGTTACGACATTAGCTCGGATTATGACGTGACATAGTTACTTTGTAATATGGGCGTGTTGCATTTATCTTCAAGACATAGTGTTAAAGAATATTACTCTATTTTGTATGTGTATATATTTGTATGTGAATATTACTCTATTTTGTATCTATTTTGTATGATGGCTTTAGTCTAAGAATTTGTTGATGGTAAAATATTTTATTCCAAGGATTATTTAAGGCTGAGCAATTTATATACTCATTACGAAAGGTGGTAGAGCATAACATCTTTCCAAAGCTTTTGCTGCACTTCTACGACCGCGCTCGCACGGAGAAGTACCACACCCTTTATAAAGTCGGCAAATAATAAAGTATGCTTGACATTTGGGGTTGCCGGATGGCCATGTCTACCCTTCTCTTTTTCTAATCCTTTCCTCTCCAAAACATTAATCCCGACCCTATCCTATCCAATAAACCTTTTCTATCCAATTTCCCAGTTTGGCAACGCACTCGCGACTCTCTGGATGTTGCGTGTGTCATTCTGCTCGTTGTTATCCTTTCTATAAAAAAGAATAATTATTTGTGTCTGTCTTTTGGGGCCTTAATTCTATTGTAATAAATCTGAAGGCTTTGCTTATTCAAAAGTGCTGTAAGTATTTGTCTCAATTAGTCTCATCTTAACAGCCAGCATGGGCGTCCGTAGAGAAGGGACCGAGTGGGCCGTGCCCACTCCAGAATGGTCTAATGCCTACCTCAGGATGGTCTAGTGTCCGCCCCAAGATAGTCTAGTGCCCACCCCAGGATGGTCTAGTGTCTACCCAAGAATGATCTAGCGCCCACCCTGGAAAATAACTCTAGATACACCCATCAGTCGAGATGGACCAATTGTTTATAGATATGACAGGCAGACCTTTAAATATGTTGTTTAGGACAATTACAGTCACCCTACTACTTTTAAATAAAATAATAAAAGTGAAAAACACGCGTGAAACACCGGGGCAGAACTAGTATCCAAATAGTCAAAAAAAAACTAGCGTCTTGTGATTATTTGGATACTAAAAAACCAAAAGACCTAAACACAATAACTACTATGTTTTGCAAGTGATATCGATATTTCCTCGATATACCGATGGATAGTTTTGGTTTTCGCGTTTAGCCTGGGTAACCCAATACGTTAGTGCGCAAGGCGGTGCCAGGGCGGCAGCTTGTCTCCAGTAACGCGGATCGTTCATGACACGAGGAAGTATTGGACCGGTTCGGCCCCTCAGGCAGCGACGTTGCCTCATACACGCCATTTACGTTACTAGTTTAAGTCTGCGACTTCTGTCTCTTTTAATTTGTTTTCTCGCTTCCTGGGGCCCCACATGTTTTAGGGGCCCCCAGGTTGCCTACTCGACTTAATGATTAATCCGGCTCTGTACACACGTTGGCATATCTAGGGATATTTTCAAGGGCCCTTCATGTGAAGTTTCTTGGGTGCCCAGCCTAGAATTTTAATTCGGTAAACCAATATCCAAGGGTGGGCACGGCCCAAACCCCTTCTATATACGCCTATGAGTACACATCATATTACAGTTGATGGATTCATGTGCAAGTATCATATGGTGCAACACATTATATTACTGTGTAAATATCATGAGTTATATTCAATCAATAGAACCGATTTAAAGTAAAATAGATGACGCCTAACGTGAACATACAGTCAAAGAAAAAGAAGGTCAAATAATTACATTAATAATTCATTATATTCAAAACGGGAGATGTCGCTTAAATTTTGCCATTTACTTGGATAAAACAGACAGACACATCGATTTTACTAATAGTTTATAATCATACCCCTTCTAACACCTGACAGCAAACGGCTTTACCTACACATTTTGTGACGCAACTAAACATTGGCATTTAAATTAAAGGATGCCCCGCAACAAGGAAGTTGCGAGATTGTCTGTAGTATCGTAAGGCTGTTAACCAAATATGGCGGCCAATCGATTTAACAGTTGACTATGGCGATGCTTAAACTATGCGAGGGATATGCGGTTTTTTCTCATCGTAGGAAGTTGAAACTCATAAAAAGCGTTATTTTATTTGGACAATGACCTCCTTTTTTGATTATTATAACCTTTAGTTTAATAAACCACTTTTAGTAACGGTCTGTATATGCTTCTAACTACTCTGATTCATGACTATGTCGTTTGCAATCGGACAAATAGCGTGTTTGTTTATCTCTGTCAAAAAGTGCTCTGTAAAATTGGCTTTTTTTGTACCACTCGATAAAAATTGTATCTAAAATTTTCATGTTAAAACACATCTCCACCACAGCTAAGCTTATTGTCAAACTTTACATTTGTTTAATGTGTTTATAATTTCTATATAGATTTTATGCTTTTTTCGCCACAAAACACGGATTAGCAGAGAAATTTACAAGTACTGCTGCTGTAGCAGTAATATGCTGGATGACCATGTCTACCCTTTTCTTTTCTCACTCCTTTCCCCTCCAAATCTTTAATCCCGACCCCATCAAAATGAACCTATAAAATAAACCTATTCTATCCAATTTTCCAGGTTGACAACGCAGTAACGACTCTTCGGATGCTGCGTGTGTCTATAGGCAATGGGATCGCTTACTGTCAGATGGACCGACTGCTCGTTTGTCTTACATTCCATAAAAAAAAGTAAACTAACGGTATCATAATATTTGTAATTGAATAAATCATTCTACCTACCCACTCGAAACCCTTATTATTCGTAAAACCAAACCTATATATGACTTGTTATACGAGATACAGTATGCAACATAGTGAGTGAAAAAAAGTTAATTTAACAAGCAATATCTTCAGTATTTACTTAACAGCATTACCTTTTACTCAAATTGCGATAACAGATACAGTCAACATAAAAATTCATATTAGATCTTAAATAAATAGTTTCTTTATAAATAAATTGTGGTATTAATTAATGATCATAGTTTCGATAAGATAGAACATCAGCAGCAATATTAAACAAATTATTTTGTTTCTCAACATCTGACCCACGGAACAACATAATGTTTCCGTTTTCGCAATACGTACATGCTTATATGGGTATATGGTTCACAGCTTAATGGGGTTTTGCGTCTCACTCTCAAGATGAAGAGAGCCGGGTGGAAAGGCAAGTCATAACAGCCAATTTGAATAATGAACATTGTTATTCCACAACCGGTCGGATCACGCGACCGCGGCCCACGTCCGATGCGTTCCGTTTTACGATCGAGGATGTCGACTAGTGTTGCCATGTGCTTATGTGAATTGAAAAAAAAATCAAAAATTTAATTTTTTTGTTATAGAAAATCGTTGGTAGGCGGATTTATCTAATGTTAAGCGGAAAGCTTCGCTCATGGACATGACATCCGAATAACTGCAGACGTGTTTGCCAATTTTAGGAATTCTGTAAAGTCGTCGTGTACAGAAAGGAAATAAAACTCTGAAGTGTAGAAAAAAAATATCTTTCGCGTTATCCTACGTTTGTTCAAAAAACGATACTAGTACTAGAAAAAAGGATATGTAATAAATATAGAGTTTTAATTTAACTCATAATATACTAAAATAAAGTTTATTTAAATATCATGTAAACTACATGACAAATGACAACATGACATGTTGTCTAGCTAACTTCATAATGGTGTACGCGCGCATCGTAAAAATTTACCCTCATCATTTTCCCTAAACGCATCAAAAGAAGTTACTTCAAAAAAAAGTTGGAAAAGAAGAGAGTAAGAATTGACATTGGCTTTTGTCTATGACAAAGAGAGTAAGCTGATAAGTGCGGCATGAGATGTTTGAAGGATGTTATGTTGAAAATTCTATATTTATACATTTACAAAATTTGTGGTATCTAAGGTTAACCGGAAGCTAATGTGTTCGTTATAATGCTACAGGATTTATTAAATATTTACAGTGTTATTATAGCACTATTCACTCTCTGTTATTACCAGATAAACAGTCAACTAATAGAGTTTAGAATTTAGTTCTTTATAATGTCCATGTCACAGACATTTCAATACAGATTTTTTATTGATCCTGTCCCATAATTAATGATGTTCCCATACCTGATGGTGACCCTACCTGGACCATAAACGTGCCCTTAAACCTCGCCATTCCAAATCGCTGAGCGGCGGAGAAAGAACAAAGACCATGACCGTCCTTTGTCATGTAGTCAATCATAACGTTGTATGGTTGAATCGTGCCGTTTCAGTTAAATTTATTTAAAAAATAAAAAACCCTTTGATAGAGAATGCAGTAAAGATTGTAAACGTTATTTGTAAATGGTTATTAAAACACTTGAAAGAAGATTTTTTTGTGAAATGTATGTCTTAATTGATGAAATGTTTAATATACTCAGAGACAACATTTAAACATACGAAACCATAAAGAACAAAACGTTAATACTTTTTATGAAATAGATTATTTTACAGACAAAATTTGGTAAGCGATCTGCTGTCAAAATACTATCCAACAACGTAAGTACAATTTTAAGTTAGTCAAGAGAATTACAAAGTGTTAGTGAAATTGGTCAAGTCTACGAGGATTTGAATGCAAAACATAATAAGATGAATGTTGTCGAAAGACCGATACCCACGCGTGTAGGTCTTCTGCAAAAAGGAGAAGATCTACCAGAGCATAGCACTGAAAAATTTAACCACCGTATAAAAAGCTGTTGCGACAAACAACTATATAGTATTCCAGCAAAAACGCGAGGTTTGGTCCTGGCTAGAAATAGTTTCCTATAATCTTATTTAATACGAAACAAAACACGTAATAATTAGTGTCACAGAAAACAGCTAAACTGACTTTAAACGCCTTAGAAGTGAATGTTCGTGAATCAAATATTTTAATTAATTGATTTTAAAAACAAACTTTTGGACTGATTTTCATGAAAATGTCAAAGAAAAAAGTTATGGAGAAATCAGATCACAT
The DNA here is from genome assembly GCA_025505425.1 of Graphium colonna. Lineage (NCBI taxonomy): Eukaryota > Metazoa > Arthropoda > Insecta > Lepidoptera > Papilionidae > Graphium > Graphium colonna. Next base: position 6,243 of record JAOCPS010758858.1, read on the forward strand.
ACATACAAAAGAAAACATACAGTTAAATTGAGAACGTCTTTTCCTCCTTATTAGAAGTCGGTTTAAAATGGATCTCATTTGTATTTTTTTTTGCTGATTACTTTAAAATATTTTACGAACAGTTATGTGTAGAGAGTATTATTTTAAAAATAATTTATTTCTGTTGTATGTACACGTTCCTTTCCTTGACAAATGATTTATGCGAAAATTAAAAGATTCTTTTATATTTTTTGTTATGTATCTAATGGAATTCCTTAAAGCTTTTTATATTACATACCAGTGTATTGTTTACATATTTAAATAATAGTTTTACGTAAATATGTGTGTGTGTAATAACCATGTACACAAAGCACAAGTTAATGTATCACTAAAGTACTTTTAGAAGTACGATAAGAAATTCAAAATTTACGATTTAGGATTTTTTGTCTATTTTCCCCTATAATATATTAAACTTATCAAGAAAATTTTAAATCTTAATTTAAAAAAAAATATTCACTAGGTAGGAGGTTAAGTAATAACCGTCCCGTAGTATCCAGACCATCCGGCGACTTTCTGGTTTCGTTCAATTTACTTAATTGAATAAAAAATTTAGGAAGAAGGGTTGAAAACATATTTATTAGCAAAGGAAAAGAAAGAAGGAATAAGATGATAGAGACAACCACACGACAATGTTGCAAGACAATTTTACTTTATTTTATTTAACACTATGTATGTTAGCCCGAGGAACCCTTAGGCTTTAGATAGGAATCTAAACCTATAAATAGTTCACAGTTCTGACATTCCATCATAAATAAAAGTTTATTCCCAACATACGAAAACAGTGTTCAAAATATTACCATCACACCCAATTTGTCCCCGGAAATGTTTTAAATTTCCTTTATTATAACGTCTTAAATATTAATAATATTTATTATAAATTAAACTGTTGTGTTGTTTCCAATCTGTTACAGTAACAGATCTTAAGATAGAACAGGAACACTTAATCGGCAAACCTGTTTTTTGCCAACTCACCGAGAATGCCGATGTTGCATAATTTAAAAACTAAAGGGTCACGGTAAAAAACCCCCCCTACGCTTCGAATTGGGACAAAGCGTCTCTCCAAGGTTCCTACACTAATAAACAAAATCAAAATGTCTGTCTGTGTTTTATATAAAAACATAAAAATTAAATCGTCACCATCCAATTTTTTTTGGCTATATGTTTTGTCTGAAACTACGTTAGAATGATATTGTAATACTAAATAAAATTAATAAAATCAAAATGTATGGCTGTATTTTATATAAAAACTTCAAAATTAAGTCGCCACTGCTACTATATGCACTAACGTACTGGCAATTAGGTATATGTTTTATCATAAATGATAATTTTACAATTTTTTTTGTCTTTTTATCTTCTTTGAATGAGATTGTATCATGTGCCCATCTATTTATAATAAAAGTCTGAAAATAAGTACAAAAGAAAATGAGTCGTCACTTCATGTGACTGGCAGATGTGAAACATAGAATTTTTTTGTACCATCAAATAGAAAAGATAATTATTAATATATTTAATTGTTTAATTAATTACATATAATAGTCGTCGCCGCGTCTCATACGCTACTACGTATGGAACATACATCCTATCATATAGCGTGGCGATGCGTCGCCACGGCCTGTATCGCCACGGCTTACCCTAGCCTATAGAATTTCACATCATTAAAAATTTTTACTCTTACGTACTTGTTTTACGTCTTGTAGGACATCACTACATGTCTATATGTATTTCATTAAATTAGCCAAGACGGAGTCATGGTAAAACCTTGTATTGGCTATAACCAGAAATAGGCTCACCCGTTTTGAACGTCACATAAATCGAGGCATCGAAAGGAAACAATGCGAGGCCAATTTCAGTTTATGATTTTCGATTTTTAAGAAAGACAGCCTTTGTTTTGTGTGTCTGATTCCTATCTATGGATGAAATTACAAAAAACTGTATAGCCATGTATAAGACCTTGAAACCAAGGTTAGAAAGTTGGGCCAAACGTTACAATCCATGGTCTAAGTAAGCAGTTTCTTTATCTATTTTGTCATTAATGTAGAATGTGTTACGAGAGAATTATTTCTGTATGGCACAGGTTTTCACATATATAAATTTCGCGAATAAAATTTACTGAGGGTGACATAAAATTTTGACTCTCAAGGGATCGATTAACTTAAATATATATAAAAAAATGAATAAAAATTAAGCGGTAAGATCTTCACCTAAATTCTGAAGACCATCCGTGGAATCTGTAAAATTAAACAAAATTACTTCTTTAACAGTCTTATTTCATAATGTATGACACAACTTGGATATACTAATTTTTTAACCGACTTCAGAAAAGGAGGAAGTTTCTCAATTCAAAGGATTCTATGTTTTTTTTATTAGAGTATTCTTCCGGAATGGTCGAATAAAATTTTCTGGAAAATAGCTTCAGTAGTTTTTCTTTGAAATGAAAATAACAAAATATTTTTTTTTTGTTTTTGTTGTGTACCTCCATCATTTATGAACCAATTTAAAAAATTATTTTTTATGTGATGGATAATTATTTGTAGAAGTCCTATGAAATTTCGAAAAACGGATTCATTAGTTTGTTTCTTAAATAAAAATCGGATCAGTAGTTTGTTTTTTGAATCAAGATAACGGAGATATGTTTCGAAAGTGCACTTTTAAGGCATTTGAAGTTAGTTTTTTTATTAGTCTATGAAATAAACTTGTTTTACAATAAGAACTGAATTGAAACATGAATACTTCAGACATCTTAGGGAAAAGAAATAAGTTGTAGTAAAACTTAACAAAAAGTATTTTACAAAAACCGCGGCGCTTGTATTAAGAACGAGGAAGTAAATGTGTAGTGGATGTTTTTCTTTTATTCAACGTGACAAGAACATGGTTAAATTTAATAAAATTTCGTCTCGTTAGAACGTGGCACGTTTCGCTGAAGTTCATTTATATGTCAACTGGTCTTTAAAAAAATAACATACCTACGCCAGTTGGAGCCGATTACGTATTCATCTGAAATACCTATACTCGTAAATATCCCACATTGTGAAACCAACCGTGGTGGCTCAGTGATCGGGCGCTTGCCTTCAATATCGTTCACTCTAGGCGAACCTGAGTTTGATCCCCAGTGCCGGCACCAATGAAATTGCCAATTTTCTAATAAAAAATCCAAGTGCTGATTTACCACGTGCTCTGCGGTCAAGGAAAACATCGTGAGGAAACCTGCCTATCTAAGAAATAATATTTTTGAGATACGTGAAGCCCGCCAATCCGCACTTGGGACGCGTGGTGGACATACTATGCCCTATACTCTATGTCTAGAAGCCTTTGCCCAGCAGTGGGACAATATAATATTAGGCTGTTACTTTACTTTTATGGAAACTTTTTGGTAAATATTAAAAGGTCTTACGACGTGAAGACGGAAGGTATTCCTATAAGTATATTTAAACTGCTTTTAGGAATAGTCTCCTTGTAATTTTGATTTTACACATGATTTGAATAAATACTCAAAAAGATTTAAACACTATGAATATGACATTGTTCTAGCTACTCGTAATTATTGCAATCGGAATATTTTTAGCATTGTGGAGTAATTTTATTTATTTATTATTTTTTTATGGTAATGAAGACAAACGAGCTTTTCGTTCGCCTAATGGTAAGCGATCCCGTCGCCCATAGACACTCGTAACATCCGGAGAGTTGAGACTGCGTTGTCAATCTGGGAAATTCGATAGAATAGGTTTATTGGATTAGAAGGGTCGGGATTAAGGAATTGGAGGGGAAAGGAAAAGGGTAGACATGGCCATCCGACATCCAAAAATCACGCATACTATATTTTATGCCGACTTTGTAAAGGGCGGTGGTACTTCTTTGGGCGAGCGCAGCCATAAAAGTGCACCAAAAGCTGTAAAAAGATGTTATGCTCTACCATCTTTTAGGAATAGTCTTCTTGTATTTTTATTACAAACGATTTCATATAATACTCAAGAAGATTTAAACACTATCTATATGATATTGCTAAAGCTAAACAACTTTACGGATTTTATCGCGGTTTATTTTTAAATTTTATCACCCGACGTTTCGAACCCA
>JAOCPS010758967.1:0-10352 GCA_025505425.1 Graphium colonna
AAGATACTTTTATTCGTTTATTTCAAAATGCAAATATTAGCCTCTATAAATTATAGAAATATTTATGAGCGATAATTTGAGGGTCCGAGCGGAATAATTAAATCGGTGCAACCACGGTGAACATTTCATATGCAATAATTGCTTAACAATTTTTCTCATAATAAATATTATATTATATAATGTTCTTCTTTTAATAAATAAATTTTATCTTACCATAATACTCACACTTATCTCATGTATTTGTATAGCACTTTAAATGAAGTTCTCAAAATTGCCATTTGCCAATGCCAATAACTTCATGGGATGTCTCGAATGATAAGAATAGCTTACATTTTATTTAATTACGTTTTATGTTAATAACTAATCGAACAATAGAACGTAAAGAAAACCGCGTATTTAAACGTGCCTAGTATTGACTGGTCTAATAGCATTTAAAAAACCACCAATCACCGAATTGCTAGTTACATAAGTTAAATTATGTTATATTAATGGCAGCTTTTCTTTTAAAATTAGAATAAATTATTATTTCTCTTGCTTGTGGTGTTCATTGTTTGCTTAAACAAAACACGATTTTAATTATTCAATAAACAAGTTTCTTGTTTTATATAAAAAAATCTAATTTTTAGAAATGTTCTGTAACATATCTTATTATTCATTAGTTATATATTATAAGCTGACCCCGAAAAACGTTCTTCTACTTTAAGTATAAGAAAACGAACTAATAAAAATATGCTCATACACACATAATAAAACCAAGATTAAATGAGCATCCCTACAGAGAACACCTAAAAAATTTATTAAAATTAGTAAAAATGTTTCCGTAAAGTACAACTACAAACATCGTGTTACGAGATTGTATAAATACAATAAAAATCGTCTACCAGCTATATCAGTAGTTCCAAAATATTTTTGGTCCACCGCCCCCTTTTAAAAAAATATCTAGCCCCTATAATGTATAACCTTTTAAAATAACAATACCACTTGAAAGATAACGAGAACCCAGTTTAAACCACAGTCTTGAATGAACGCGTTAAGTTCAACGTCCCACTGGAGGCGCTAGTGCCCTCTTTGGGAACCACTGATCTATATAAATAAAATCCTTCACCGCTGAGTGTGCGATATGATATCAATCAATATATTAAAAAAATATAAAATTCATTACAAGCTCATCAAGCTACTAATATATAATAATATAATTAAAAACGTTCGTTTAAAATTAAAAATGTTCTACTTATTTTGTTTTAAATACAAGCCCTCATCATACAGAAAACGTTTGGATAACCGATTGATTCTGCCTGAAAGCTGGAAACTGTGTTGACAGTAAAGTTGTCTGTAACCTTGTAAATTAGATAGATTAGTATGCTATTAGGCAGAATGGATCAAGAATAAGAAGGAGAGGAAAGGAGCGAGATAAAAAGACAATAAGAATGAATATTCGGGAACACCAAAACGCGTGCATAGTTTTTTTCAGGTCAGCTATTGTAAAGTGCGGTGATACTTACTTGGAGCTCTTAATTCTGAAATCATGCTTCTGATTTCAATATTATGTTCTAGCATCTGTGAAAATCTTTCATTTATTTTTTTGGCCTAAATTGGTTTAGTTGAAGGAAAGCTTTACATTGAATTGCGAGTATTAATTTTATATTGTATTATCGTTTATGTTTACAAATACCAAAACCAAATAATTTTGAAATATCTTTTACTGTTGTAAATCAATTAATTAATTAACAACATAAAAATATCACACACGTAATATGTTTAAGCAGATATTTTCAGCGTACCAGTCATTAAATTGACCACTGAGGCATTTGAGATCTAAGATTCTTGCACATAATAATATCAAAAGTAATAAGGTGTTGTATTGGGTAGTCTAAAAAAGATGGATTGCCGTACATGCAAACTATGTTTTAATACATTATTAAATGTAGTAATTCCAGCACAAAAAAATACAAACATAGACAAAACGGGTTATGTCGGAATCTAAACTAAAACCTCCACGTTATTAGACCTCGAGACATATCAGTATGGTTACGGGAATGTTTTCGAACACTTCCGCGACCCCACCAGCACTGGCCGCCTAAGCAATCACTCCTCCTGAAAACGCGACGGAACAATCAGTGCGCCCTCCTACAAAGCCTCTTTATTATGTACGACAATCCCCCGAGTAAGCGCCCGCGGCCTTGGGAGCTAGAAGAGCAAGTGCCAACTAACGACAAGCCTCCTAGCTTCCGCAGCGGGTACGGTGCAGGGCTCCACCACTCACCCAGATTCAGCCGCAGATGGCAGAAATCGATCCCCCCGCGGCCCCTCCACGCCATATCCAGCGGGGGTGCGGCCTCACGTAGTCGCGGAAGATAAGAAGAGCGATCTACCGTCACTCTTCTTTCACCGCGACTCCTCTTGGTTGCAGAGGACAGGGGACAGTAGTCTAAGAAATTTCCCTTGGAAACAGTGGATTAATCCATAGATTCGATGCCAGACAGATTTAAGGCCTGTATAAAAGCCAAAATTGGTCATTTCAAATAGAATATTGTTTTATAATTTGCTGAGACTTTAAAATAAATATGTTGTTTTATGTATGTATTTAAGGTATATAGCACCTCATTGATGATTGTTGAGTCCATTATTTTTTAAAACTAGGAAATAATGGCAATCGGCCTGTATGTATATGGATCCGGGATATTATCTTCTTTGGGGACGGGGCACAGCCATTTTGTAAGATTTCGGGACTGGGTTTAAGCTGAGAACAGAAGAATACGGCACCCTCTTATTCAATCATTACATATATTTAGTTTTTAAGGATCTGTATTTCAAGTCGTAGTGAGAACTTAAAAATCTGTATTGCTGAAATAGTTCGGTAAGCAGCAGTCGGCGGTGAGAATAATACTCTAGTTTGTAACGACTGTCCGTGTTGTTGTTGCTTTCTGAAACAGTTTCTCTTTTCGTTGGCTAACGTCTGACAAACGTTTACTAGTTTCTCACACGACTAGTTAAAAATTATATTCTGTGCCTGCGTTTAAAATGTTGTTAAATAACTAATCGCTAAGGAGTCAAAGAGAAAAATGCGGCTTTCGAGCAGCGGTTTACCGACCACTGCCCTAACCGATGTAAAATTCCACATTATATTTAACAAGTTCTCTTTGTATTTTGATCTCCATAAAACCAAATGATCAGTATGGGACAGTATCCCTCCCTTTATGCTGTAGATGTCCGCAAATTGGCTTCAGTTTTAACGTGTCTATTGTTTGTTTCCTATATTCATCACCTCTTTATTTAATAAAATATTATATTATATTTACTGTCGTGCACATGCAGTTGAAGCTTCTCATACTACTCGGCAAAATATAATCCATACACAAGTCGAAGAAAGCCTAAATAAACTTATTGTCAACAAAAACCTTACTCTACCAAATATACATCTACAAAAGAAAAAAAACAATTCTTTTACCCTAAGTTTGTGGCGTAAATTTTTTTAGAAGTATTAATATACAGATAGATGATGTACAATTTTTACACATTAATATGACAAATAAATAATGTAATTCAAGTGCTTTACCATTTAGCCATTTATTTCGAAAGAAATAAGTGTCATTTATTGTGAAACTGAATTTCGTTCTGCGTTCACATACGACGATATAAATACCACACAGTCGATTTAATAAAATTTAAATATCTTTAACCATATAATTCTGGGGAAAAATAATTATTACTTATGATGTCATTATTATAGCTTCAAGTTTGTTTATAACATATGATCTGCAATAGAGACAAAGTCACATATCACAAGATCGAAATTATATAATAATTATTTCTATATTTTTTACGATACTACGATCCATGGATTTGATTTTTAAACAGTGAAATTAATTTAAAATGTAAAAGTGTAAAATTTGCTTTACATGCTCGTACATGACGTTTACATAATCTGTCAAATAGATGATAATAAATAATGCAATTGGAACAATTTTCTAAAAATCAATTTTTCGATTTTATGAAATATCTCTAAAACCCGGGTTTTCTTTACGAAAAGAGCTGCGTTAGGAGTAAATATAATTAGTCTTTTAAAAAAAGTTAGAACTGGATGCCACTTGGTATGGTATGCCATATAAAAATGTGCATTGTCCTTTATAAACTTAAAATATTTAACAAATGATTGATCGTATGTTTTTTTTTTACAAATATTTAATTTGCCTAAAAGTTGTATCATATTTTCAGTATAGTCTTTTGAAAAGCTTTAGTAATATTTCAGATTTTTCAGAAAATTACCATAGCACCAAACATTTAAAATACATGCATAGATACTAGTGATGTGCTGGATCGTTAAAAATGTATATCCGCGGATACGAATCTCCATTTTCTTAACGTATTTAACTTTTTAGGTGGTAGAGCATAACAACCTTTAACAGCATTTTCTGCACTTAAACGGTTGTGCTCCCTCGGGGAAGTACCACCGATCTACACAAAGTCGGCATAAAATAAAGTATGCATGACTTTCTGGGTAGCCGGATGACCTTTCCTTCCCTCTTCTTCTCCCACTCCTTTTCGCTTCTAATCCTTAATATATTCCCGACCCACCCCGGCCACTTAACCTGTTTTATCAAATTTCCTAGGCTGACCACGTACACACAACTCTCCGAATGTTGTATGTGTCCGTGGGCGATGGGATCACTTAACATCAGGTGAACCGTCTGCTCGTTTGTCATCCTTTCCATAAAGATTTAATTCTTCTCAATTGATCCCCTTATATGATGGTTCATTTGGTACCTTAGAGTTATTTACTATTTGTATAGTACCTTACCACGATATATGTTTGGAATATAAAGGTGCAAAATATTTGATTTTAAGTCATAAAATAATAATCTGATTACAATTTAACATGTTTTCATTTCTTACCTAATTGTTTATATATAGAATCATGTATGTATTGAAAATTAATAAGGTAAATTTCGCTCTGCCTCTCTCTCCTTAATATAATGATATACAGAGATATATTTTTATTAAAATGTTTAATAATTCGCCCGATAAGAGCGGAAATAATGAACAATTTATTCAAGATATAACGCAAGGTGCGTAAAAGCTCTTTTATGAAATGAACTGGCGAAGGAATACATACATATATATTTCCTCATACCGTGATTCACATAATTGCAAAGTTACATTAAAATCTAATCCGTAATTTTTATATTAAGAAAGCAACAAACAACCATCTGTCCACAAATACTTTCGCATTATTATCATGAGAGCACGTAGTAAATCAGCACTTAAAATTGCGATTAGAAAATTAAAAATTTCATTGGTGCCGGCACCGGGGATCGAATTTAAGTTCGCTTAGAGTAAAAGTTGAAGGCGAGTGCCCAAACTCAGAGCTCTAGTATTTATATTATTAGTAGGAGATAAACATTGGGTGTAAATTAATGGGAATTTTATCCGTCTGATAAATTTATTTATTTAAACTTAAACTTAATAATTAAAACTTTAAAATTTTTGTAAGGCGCGGTTCTCCATTTACTACTACACCACTAAGGCAATCAGAAGTAAGTAGTGAGTCAATAAGAAATACGTGTGTATTTATCGTATGTTTTTGACGTAATAATTTTTATAACTGAAATTTGTAAACATTTTGTAACAGTGTTGTTATAAATACAATACAATTTGACTGATGAGTTACTTTCAATATTCGAGTACGGTATATGTAGAGATCACCTATGAAGTACAAAAGTAACGTCAAAAATAAATATTAACTAACCACGGAATAAACTGAATCGAAAATTAAATAGTTAATTACAGGACGCATGGGCATCCTAGCGGTCATGACGTGGGCGACTGCCATTCTCCCGCTTCTTCGGGTCGAAGTACTATGCCTCTCTCACCATATGTTCAACTGTCAGCATCGCATCAACGTTTCATTTATTTATTGGAAAATTTCCTCCAAAAATTTACCCCTAATTTTACCGCGTGATCCTTTAATATCGTTAGTGATTTACCAGTGACCATGTATAAAAAGTAAGCATCCTATAATAGAAAGTTTTATCCCATAGTGCTAAATTTTGTGAAACAGAAACAAAAAAGGGAAATTTCTTTTACTTCATTCCGTTAATATATTTTAGTGAAAATATTTTCTTTTAAGTACTGTAACTTTTCTGTTTTAGTGCTCATTCACAAATCGATGGCGTTGTAGGTCGCATAATATGGATACTGTATGTTCGTAAACATAACAGAGTCCTTCAAAGTTTCTTTTGAAATATGATAATTAATTTAGTATTAAAATAAAATAAATCAAACACTATAGCATATGGTCCAAATAATTAAGGATCGTTAACTTAACGTGGGGCATCCATGCCCCACGTTAAGTTAACGATCAACGACGCAACGTACGCGTCGAGACTTGCCTCGCGCTTCTCAACAGACAAAGAATTTAAGGAAATTTGAACCAAATTCGCATGGATTCTGTTCGACTATCAAAAGCACTCAATAAGTTTGTTAAATTATGGTTGAGCACCAAAGCAATGCCCTAAACCAAAAACTACTCCTAAAAGGTGATGGTGAGTGATTGCTGGTCTAGTGCGGGTATGATTATAAACCGATATCGATACAGATACGAAAAAGATGTCATAAAGCGTAGACCGCTTTATGACATCTTTTTCGTATCTGTATCGATGTTTTTCTTTGTCATATAATGAACAAATAATTTGCTACAAAAATATTGCACTTTATATTTGATTATAAACTGAGCAATACGGGATGTATTGCGGGTGAGTCCCTAACGATATTTAAGGTGAGCCCTCGGTATTTGATTGTCATCATTTTTATGTAATAAAATTACGGGTATAGTTTTCGACCAAATATTTTAATAATCGAATGAAGTGTATCACCTCTCCGCGACACCTGATCACAGCTGTACACGCTAGGACGTCGACCTCCTCGCTCCTTCTGTCTCACTCCGGCACGCAGTAACCGCTTTAATGGAATTATTTTTTTAACCTTAGATTATGTTTACTCAGTGGTAAATCAATATTTATTTTGCATCTTAGTATTTGTGTTGTTCACTAATAGATCACAATATATTGGAAAGGTAGCTATGTTGGTGCACAAAAAGTATTGGATAAATTAAACAAAAATAAACATAATAGTGGTAGATGCAAGATATGTGTACAATGTGTGTTTATAACATGATTGGAAACTTATTATTATATATTTAGTTACCTTTTACCCATGTCCGTGTGATATTGGTATTATATAAGAGAAGTAAAACATAAATTTTATGCGATGTTAATAAACGTGTTTAATGTGTATATGTACACTGCAGTACACAAATAAATTATGACTTATTAAGCAGATTTAATTACCTGACATGACTAAAAATGAACCCGAAATATATCATAATTTTCCTTAACTAACAATTTGCTTAAGTGCTAGTTAAGGAGTCATCTAAATTACGTTGTAACTTTGACTGACATTATTCAATGTTACATTTACTTCTTAAATATTATCGCAGTAAACATCTTACTTATCTTTGTGTTTTCTTTGTCTTTAATCATATTAATATTCAAAGTTATGTTTTAATTCTCAGAATTTATGAAAATTAATACGAGTTATTTCTTTTTTATATGAGGGTATTTATGCATAAATTTGTCGTCAAACATGAGGAATCAAATAAATACTAACCTTTTTGTAATAAACACAAATGCAATTTTAAGACCTAAATCCAAAACATCTGTTTGCAGTTAATACAAATATTTGTTGCAAGTGGGAATCAAAGCCACAAGGCCGCAGCCAACGTCATAGCAACATCACCAACCAGTCATCAAACGTTTTTATATTTATTCCCCCATATGATTTTTTTTCATAGCTTTCTTTTTCTGTATCTCCCGTTCTAATCGAGGTGAATTCATTTTATAAACACTTCCTCAAACAAGCTCTTTCTTTTAAAATTTTGGAAATTTACTAAAACTGGTTGAGTTCAAGGTCAGCTAGAGGTTAAAATTGGTACGGAGCATCAGGGTTGGTAACATTATAAAACAGTTTAGGTTGTAACAAAACCTGTTTTACTTATTATTAAAGAAATCATGAGTATTTTTTATACGGAAAGGATATCGAACGAGCGGGTAGTGCTCCTGATGTTAAGCGACCCGCTGCTCATGGATACAGATAACATCCGAAGATCTATGTGTGCGCTTCTAGTTTAGGAAGATGTCTACGGGATGATCTACGGGCTATTGCATAGGGTAGGATAGGAAATTTTAAGGAAGAAGGGGAAAGGTACGGCCATAAAAGAGAGAGAGATGGTTATATTTATACATATGATACGAGAGAAGAGAGGTAATTACAATGATAAATGTTTTATTCATAAACAAATGGAACATAGCAATATTTTGTAAGTGATCGAGGCATTACGCATAAAATACAGTTTTTGCATCTCAAAATATTTTCAAATTGCTCTTTTAAATTTAAATTCTAATTGCAAAATGCTTTAACAACCTGTGTTACTTCGTTAATTTCAATCATTCCTTGCTGTTTGTAAAAATTGTCGATAACAGCAATGACCACGTACATTTGTCATTACAAGTTAACTATTAACATCATCTACAACATATAAATTAGGGATAGATAACAAAAGAAGAAACGAAGATATCAAATTGGTGAATTTAAAATAACTATAAAGTATTTAGTAAAATTATATTTAGTTTATGATTTAAATCTAAAAGTCACTGTATGTTAGTATAATTGAAAGAGAATTTGCCTGCTTAAATGTAGTCGGGATTTCCAGTGAATTGTAAAATATTGAAATATGCACTTGCAATGAAATTATGTCTTGATCCATATCATACGTAAACAAAATAATTAATTACAATGGCTTTGTTATTTTAGTTCATTAGGAAGGTTAATGAATCGTTTTGAAATAGGATGACGTTGGCTTTAATGAGACGTCTTTTGTAACATCAAATATATTATTTGTATAATACGAGCATATCGAGTTGATTTATGTCTGAAATTATTGCTTTTAATAATAATAAACCAGTAAAAACAATTGAACACGGTTGTAGCAGGTTTTAATAACTAAATTTTTAGACTAGATAGTAAGTTTAACTTAGTACAGAATAGATACTTTTCATCAATGTTTTTAAAATGAAGCCATGCTTACAAAAATTCACAAACAATGCTCTGCAGACTTTGCAGAGCACATCAATATTCGCAAGTGTCGCGGACTCGCAGTAGCGTCATCGAAACAATATTAAACATAGGTCGGACTTTTTTTATACTCCTGCGACGCATGATGATTTTAAGTATTAGGACCAAATTTGGACGGACGACAGCTTTTGTAAGGAATATGCCCATAATACAATGTTATATCTCAAGAAATTTCATAGATATTTAAAAATTAAGAATACATTTTTTAGGTTTATTAGTTTAAGTTAATTTAATATAATTATCATTTAAATACATATAATAAATTTAAAAAACTGAACTATTAGATCCAAAACTAAAACAAAAATTTAGTTATTGTTGCAATTATTTTTTCATTTGTATTCTTGCATAAAGGCGGGAACACACGTGACAGTAACTGTACTGGCATCTGTCATTCCAGCTACTGTCGTGCCAGCCACTAACACTAGCGAGACTGACAGTAGCACAATAGTAGCTGGCATGGCAGTAGCTAGCACGACAGTAGCGGGCACGACAGAAGATGGCATAACAGTATGCCAGCGACTGTTGCGCAAGTTACTGTCATGCCCGCTACTGTCGTGCCCGCTACTGTCGTGCCCGCTACTGTCGTGCCCGCTACTGTCGTGCCAGTTACTGCCCTACCAGCTACTGTACATACATACAGTAGCTGACATAACAGAAGCTGGCACGAAATCACAATCAAAATATGTTTATTCACATAGGCGCTTGCGCGCTCTTATGAAAGGTCATACATACGTTTTACATAGAGATTCGTTCATTATAAGCTACTACCAGCTAGGAAAGCAGATTCTACTGAGAAGAGCTGGCGAGAAACTTAGCAGTTGTTTTTTTAAATGATGTTGGGTTACAATTTTATATTTACAATGAGCTCTTAAACCTACGATAGTAACAACAGTACTATGACCACACATTTGTGATTCATCGAAATATTCAGCAATGCTATAATAGGCTTTACTTAAAAGAGTACTTTTAATTTTACATTTAAATTTCTCAAAATGTAAGCTTAATAGTATTTATGGAATTCTATTATAAATGCGTAGACCGTGTCCCATAAATGATTTGCTAACCTTTTGCAGGCGAAAGCTTGGCGTAAAAAGTTTGTCCTTATTTCTCGTATTTATGCTGTGTTTGTTACTGTTTTCAACTAAACAATCAATATTTTGCCC
>JAOCPS010759078.1:0-10351 GCA_025505425.1 Graphium colonna
ACCGATTGAAAATACTCAAGGAAAGTATCGCATATACCTTTACCATCTGTTATCAAAATTTGGCCTTTTAAGATCTGATTCGGAATGCTATTAGGAGACTTAAGATTTCGTGCGAATTTCCACATATATTTAGGATTGTTTTTCATAGATATTTCGCACCTTTTGATATATTTGTTCCAACAGCCCTCTTGTTCTATTTTTTGCCTGCGTCGAAGCAAAGAAAATGCGTCGTAGTCTAGTTGGTTCTTATATATCTTCCACCTTCTATGAAATTTATTTTTCTCTTTTATAATGTTTATAAGGCTTTTTGAGAACCATCTGGGATATGTAGATGATATACTCAAGAAAGATGGTATATAGGTATCAATGATATTGTAAATAATATTATAAAACTGATCGACGGAAGCATCTACATTGCCTGGTAAAAGCCTTTTCTCCCAGTCAACTTCTGATAATTTAATTTGAATTTTATCATAATCGGCGTTCTTAAAATTAAAAATTTTCTTTGGCGTTTCTTTGAGTGGAGTAAAAATAACATCGCATAATGTGAGTTCTAAAGCTGGGTGATGAGGCATATCTTCTCGGGTAAGCGGGGTGGGTGAACGTGTCACAGTTGTATAGTTGGACGAGAAAACAAGATCTAATAGACGACCATTATCATTTAGAACTGAGTTATATTGGCATAAGCCTGCTGATGCCATTTCGTCTAAGAAATCCTGTTTGACGGAATTAATATTAGTAGACACAGGGAGATATCCCTGTGTATTGTCTACAGTCCACTTGACATCCTCCATATTAAAATCTCCTACAACAAGAAATCGTTCATTCTGATGCCGACTTATGATATCTTTAAATAAATTAGTGAAATGCTCCAAAATGTCGTTATATCTTAAGTTCGAGCTCGGCAAATACACACATATGATGTTTAGTGGCCCCCGAACTCTAACTGTTACGTGGAGGACTTCATATGGACAATAAGGTAGTGGTTGACGGATACCATAAAGACATTTTTTTGTAAGCAAAAGGACTCCGCCCCCACGACTATGCCCAGTGCTAATAGGGTCTCTATCGCATCTATGCACGTCATATCTGTTATCGGAGCATTCAGAATCGCCTATGTCCGGAGTAAGCCAACTCTCCACTACACTAACAATGTCAAAGTCATAAAGAAGCAAATTGTAGGAAAATTCAAATAGTTTTCCTTTTAAACTTCTGGAATTTTGAAAATATACTTTTATATTATTTCGGATGGTTTTGGGTACTAGATATGACAAAATTCAAGTTATAAGAAATAATTTGAGAATGTTTCCAAATAAATAAAATGACCCTTAAAGTAAAATATGTAAAATATGTATATAATGAGTTATCAAGTGATAAAATAAATTTAAGTAAATTAATGTGTTTGTGTGTAGTAGCGTGAGTGTAAATATATTCGATAATGAAAATAACTAGTGTATACGAGTGTGTTCTATTGTTTAAAAGTAAATGATATTGTACATGAGAATAATAATAATTTATGGGTGAATTGTTGCATAAGTTTGTTCTGTATTTAGCTTTTCTAATTGCTTCAGGTTTCTTATATTTATTGCTGGACAATTGTTGTTCTTGCGTATGAATATTTTTCCGTTTCTCGTCCATGTGTATTGAAACCCCAGGGACTTGCATTTTTCTCGGGTATTTTTAAGGAGTAATTTGTTGTGAGGGGTAAGGTGTTCATTGATGTATACAGATCGAGGGCTACCATCAAAGCCCATTTCTGACGTAGTTAAACCTTTTTTCTTGCGAATAGAACTAAGAATGTTATCCTTTGTATCTTGTTTCGAGAATCTAACAACAATAGGTTTTGGTTGATTGGAGTCCTTTAAGCGCGTCGTAATTCTTGTCGCAAATACAATATCTCCATCCTCGAGGCGAACATTAAGTAAATTTGCCATGGAGAAAATAACATTTAATAAATTCTCGGAACGACGTTCAGGTATTCCAAATATTTCTAAATTATTAGCGCGTGTTTTTTGCTGTTCCTCACTGAATTTTTCCTCCAAATCCTGGGTGTAGGTCTTTATGTGTTGGAGCTCACTTATTATGTCGTTATATTTTTTCCCATTTTCGATAATTTTGGAATCAATTATGGCAGATTTGCTTCGAAACTCATCGTACTCCTTAGAGACAAAATCGTAACCAGATTCCAGCTGAGAAACTCTACTAGATATTTCATTATACTGTGATGTTAGTGTGCTAACCTTTGCCAAACACATGTCTATTTTCGTATTAAAATCGCTTTTTAAGTCATCAATTTTGTGCTCAATTTGGCTAAGTACGGATATTTGATCTTGGCGGATTCCTTCTATAGCAGTTAAAATATCCTTACACACAGAACATGCTGTTGTGCTAGAAGTGGACGTTAGTCTTATTGATGCTCCTGGCGATTTATTAGTTGCGGCTGTCGACGCATTACGGTTGGAGGACAGACGAACAGGTGTTTCATTATTATTACATTTAGGTTTAGTTGATAGGCACCCAGGGCATAACCAATTTGGATCGATTCTGGTACGTGGTAGACGGCTAACAGAAGCGTATCTTACACATTTTAAATAGTAGTCTAGATCACATTACACAATTAGCTTCTTGAAAACGTCATCAGCACAATGTGAAATTTTCCGCGTATTTTGTATTGGAATGATGTGATATTATATTTTCCCGCATTGGATGTTGTTTAATTAGCATATAAACAACTTTTGAAGTGTTTTTTAAATGCAATCTGATAATTACTGTATTACTTACATACTCCAATGTGTGTGTAAAAATGCCAGAGTACTACTGAGTACATGTAAATTAATCCTACTTTAAAATACCACCCGCCAGCTTATCACAAGTACGTTAAATGAACAAGCAACATCTTTTCATTTTCGTGCACTTACGCTATCGTTAGTGCACGTAAATGTCATGATGAATGTTTGTCTAAAAAAGATTGTAAAACTAAAATCGAAACTTCATTCTGCTGGGCCAGTTAACGAAACCATTTGGGAAGTCGCTTAAGAGATTTGAAAATTTCGGGAATTCATGTTTACATTGACCGTGCTTCGTACATTGATAAATTATTGCTCCCGAATGATAGACGTTATGGAGACCAAGCATCGTTGTAAGCCTCTTTTATTTATGGGTGTGCCTGAAGCAGCCACAGAATTAGAACGCCTGGCAAAATATACGACTAATCTTGTTAAATTTGTTAAACTTAAATCTAGTACACTCACTTATGTGGATAGCTAAAGCCAAACTCTGAGGCTCTTCTCTCTACGTAAAATAATTATTGACGAAGTCAAAACAGGCTGTTTATGGAAAAGCTCGGTTGCATTTTAGTTTCCGTACATTCTGGACTCAGGATGGTGAAGGCTATTGATGGGACTCACCTTATATATTAATTGAGAGGGTTTCCTTATTCTGAAATTTTCCAAGGCGAGTGATGTGAAATCTTCTGAGAATAAGACCAAAGCCCAGGATTCGTCGTTGAACTAAGAAAAAAAGTCGTAATCGTCATCGAACTTCGGAAATGAATATTGACCAGTTATCGATTTCATCACTATTGTCATTTTAAAATATTCATTTTTTGCATTTCCTTTTTAAAAGTTATGATCGTTTGCATAATTATTTAGTAAAGATATATTTTTTTAATAAAGTTTAATAAAAGTGTTAAAAGCTATTGTTAAATTTGTTAATAATGTTAAATGTTATTTATAACTGTTTTAATTACCTTAAGCTCAGATTAAAGAATAATCCAGACGAGGCGTTGTCTGATTGATTGATGCAAACATATAGACATGTGTGTTTTGACAAGTTGTAAAAACGCATACTCCGATGTGTGAGTACAAATTGCCAGAGTAGAAAAAACTGCCCGTTTATTTAAAAATTGTGCTGATTAATGTGAATGTAATCCAGAAATAAAATTTATAAAAATGGATTTGAAATTCATAAATTTATCCATAAAAAACGTCGACAGTAATAAAATGTAATTTCTACATATTCTATAAAATTTTAAACCAAATTTGTATATCTCACAAAAAATTATGTTTGTGAGAAACATTCATAAACTCAAACCAAATAAAGAATTCTATGGTATGTGTCTACTTGTTATATTAAACATTTACTGCTCTACAGATGGTTAATGTTAAATTATAAAAATAAACCGACGTAGAAAACTTTTGACGAACTAGTTAGCGCAATTATTAAGGTTGACAAATAGTTAAAGAGGCATTTGGTCATGAAAATATTTATATCTTATTTTAATATGAATGCAACGCAACGCTGTAAACATTTGAATTTCTTTATCAGAAAATTAATAACACATTTTACAGCCAAGCAAAATAATAAATTCTAATATCCTCTTAATTGACAAAAAAGAATAAAATATTTAAATAAATCAAAAGTTTTAATTTTTAAAAGTTTAGTTTTTTAAGATATAAAAAAACAAGTGAAGGGAATATAACAAAAGCAGTTAAAATATTTGACTAACCCCAAACACAATACAAGTACCTACCATAATCAATCTTCTACCACGCTACAGGTTGACTGGTAGAGAATGCCATAAGGCATTAAGTCCACCTTTTGTAACCCTTCATTTTAAGGTTTTTGCAAGTGCATAAAACGTAAAAACAGAAAAAAAATCTAATTCGTGTCAGATTTCATTGAATTTTTTGGAATAAATATCAATAATATTTTTAATTAACACTACATTTTTAATGTATTAACTTTTTAATAAATACTACGATAATTTTCAAATCAATTTCTTCAGTTCTAACTGAGACAAAACATTTTAATCGTTGTAGCCCAATATTTGAGTAGCACTTACTTTACAAACTATTTTGTTGTTGATAAAGTATAAGTAAATACAATTTTATCGTTTTCCTATCTCATATTACATTTGAATATGTTTTGAGATTTTTTTCCCCATTTAATCTAGCAACCCTAAGCATTTTGCGTCATATGTTATGTAAGATACATATGAAAATAATATAAAATGGTACAGTTACTAACATTTACCGATAGAACGATATTCCGTCTACTTTTCAAGCATTTCGGTTTTTCGCAATTAACACCACAAGTCGGCATAATTTAAAAAAAAAACGTATTTTCCACTCAAAGTTTTGGTTCTTTCTGATTGGAGGTTCTATTTACCGACTAAAAGTTTATTTACCGCACTGGCAGCAATATTCTGTTATTACGCTGTATCTGGATAATTCTCTTATCTGAGACTTTGCTTACTTACCGCTGTTGTTTATTTACGTCCATTATTTTACGTGGTTGTTAAATTTAACGCATTGACGTAATAAAATTATTACGTCAATACGTCAAATTTAAACACGTGTTCGGATACTTCAACAATAACACGCGTTCGGATATTTCTACTAGATGCAATAAACAAAATGTTTTTTTTGTGTTTTAATATTTGACTGTTTTTTAGCTACATTGTTTAATGTGATTCATCAACTTTTTTGTTTTTTGTGGGGCAGAGTAGCCATTGCGCTTATTTATTATTACGGTTAATTGATACCGTCCATCCAATTCTGTTTTTCGTTTCTAACTAAATTGGTTGTCCATACGTCAACGTTGTCACTTCCATGTACTCACTATTCTTCATTCTATAATAATGTCTACCAACCCTCCCTCTTACTATGAAATCAGGAGAACCACTGGACATTACGCCTTTAAAACAACTACTCTTAGACAGATTATCAATAAAAACCTAGTATAAAATACATCATCTGTTATTCTTTTATACGTATTTTTATTTTATACGTATGTAAACATGTGTTGTATTGTATTTATATGTATATATTATAAATAGCTTACATAAATAAGTTTTAATGACGTCAATATTATATTTATATGAATATACATTCATATTATATTGTGTATATTTTTTGTAAACTTTATACACACCTGCTTAATCAATATCTGCATCACCGTAAGGTTTGCAAAGCTAGGGTCCATACTACTAGGCTACGGAAGCGGAAGCTTTTTTTTTGTAAAATAGAATATCTTATATAAAATATTTTTTATTTCAGGTTCCGAGTGGTATAGTAAGGACGAAACTGAAAATTTATTATTAAAAAATATTGAAACTTCTTTCGCTGGCGATTATTTTTGTACAGCTGAAAACGATTTTGGCAAAGCTCAGGAAAGATTTGGTGTCACGGTCGACGGTAAGTTTTCTTTTGTCATTATCATCATTATTATGAGCCTATCTAAGTCCACTCCTGGACGTAGGCCTCTTCCAATGCACTCTATCCACTACGATTCTTTTTTTTTTGTAATATTTATAAATCACAAAAATGTATTACGAATGTGAACTAGGAGACTTTAATTACAAAGTAAAACTGAGTCCATCTAATACGCAAAATAATTCTTTGTTTTAGAAGTGATATGATAAAACAACGATATGATAATGGGGAATACTCATTACCTGATGATAAGCTATCTCATCGCCCATTGACACTCTCAATATTCGGAGAGTCAAGAGTGCGTCAACCTGGGAAGTTGGATAGAATAATTTTATTGGATAAATGTGTCGGGATTAAGGATTTGAAGGGAAAGGGGTAGACTTTATAAATGGTGGTTGGTACTTCCCGGGGCGAGCGCGGCTGTAAGATTGCAGCAAAAGCTGTGAAAAGCTGTTATGTTCTATCAGATGCGATCATTCGAGTTTGCGCGACCTATTACTACTGCTGTTGTAATAGAATATTAGAAGAATTGAGAAATATTAGAGATTGAAAACCTGGGCTATAGAGGATGAACACGGTAGTCGAACACGATTGACAGCCTGCGTGCGACAGATGGAGGATTCTAAGGTAGATAGGATGGACCTTAGGAACTATAAACCTGATTTTATAAACGAAACTATAGCAGGAAATAATAAATTAAAAATGAAGACATGTATACAACAAAGGCTCTACACAAAAAGAAATAGGAATAGGGAAATGCACAAATTATAAACTTGCCTTTAGTGCTTACCTTAATAATATTTGTTATACTACTAGCATATATCGAGCAATATGTTTAACGATTCCAAATGATTTCTCGACACTTTTGACTATCGGTTACTGAGGATATAATGAAGAGGTCATTTTTAACTATGCGTAAAATGTATTGTCAGATTTTGTTAAGTATTTTAGAGTCATTTCATAATTATGGATAACAAGCAAAAATTGCGGGTACTAGCTAGATTTAGTTATCAAAGCAAGTTAGGTTGATTATTAAACCAATAAAACTCACGCTTTTGCGTCTTAATTCCTCTGAAAAAGTTGGGTGCAACAAAAGGTCAATAATAGCATTTACTTCCATAGTTTGGACGTACCTGTACTGAGTGTTGCACGATTTCGAATTAAGACGCAAAAGCGTGAGTTTTATTGGTTTAATAACCAATAACACTCACGCTTTTGCGTCTTAATTCCTCTGAAAAAGTTGGGTACAACAAAAGGTCAATAATAGCATTTACTTCCTTAGTTTGGACATACCTGTACTGAGTGTTGCACGATCGGAGATAAAAAATAAATTATCATAATTATTTGCAGATTATATACACCTATTATTTGCAGATATATAATTATTAAAAAGTCTTGGACGATTCCATACAATTATGGACCCAAAATAATATTAGAAAAAATGTTAAGAAAATTAATAATAGACGTTTCATAAATTTAGAAACCGTATTGCTAGAATAAAATGTTTTATTTTCTTTTAAATTCTTATAATGATGTTTCTTAAATCCGTAAAATTACAAGAAGTTTGAGATTGCAATTTAGTGACGGGGCAACGGCAGTGGAATCATGACCCAGTGTTCCATAATCGAGTTAGAAGTTTTTCTAAAATATTTAAAAAAGTCTGTATACAGGCTAAGGCAATTTATATTAAAAATAAGATTCAGCATTCAAAAAATTAAAATAAAAACCACGTGGGATGTCATTAGTCGTATATCTGGAAAGTTCAAGGGTTCTAAGGAAACCGATTAAACTGCTAGTAGATAATGTTCAATTAACATCAAGTTTAGATGTTGCTAATAGCTTTGAGCATTACTATTCGGATATTCCAGTAAAGGTTACAGCCACATTAAAATCATCTTCGATAGATTAAACATTTAACATTTTAACGAACAAAACAAGCTATTGTGATCACCAATTTAAGTTTCATTATGTTAGAAAAGTATTTAAAACTTTAAATATAAAAAAAAAAACTGGTGACTTATGGGGAATGTCAGTTAAATTAGTAGAAACAATAAAGCCATACCTTTCCCAACAATTGACTTTTATTTTTAATATATGTAATAAATAGAAACGGGAACTTTTTCTGATCTAATGGAGTTTAGTAAGATAGTGCCTTTATTTAAAAGTGGTGACAAAACTGATCCCGGCAACTATAGGCCTATATCCATACTGTCATCTTTAAATATTTTTTTTGAAAAGCTACTATTAAATGAACTAGTAGCATATTTCAATATAAATAATATTTTTCACAATAAGGAGAATGGATTTACAAAAGGTCTACAACCGATGCAGGAGTCGCACTTTTTTATTTATTTTTAAAAAGGTACACCAATTATTTGTTCAATGTACATTAGCATAATACAATTCACACAAAATAACAAACAGTGTAAAATACAAAAGTCAGGCGTATACAGCATTCACAAAAACAAAAGGTTGAATATAAAGATGACAACAAAATACTTAAAACTAACGTGGTATAAAATATATTATATTTAATGCATGGGACAAATCTCAAAATTCAATTGGAGTTTTTTGTGATTTATCGAAGGATTTTGACTGTGTTAAACATCCTCCTACTTAAGTTGTATCATTATGGAATTTTGCAGCTGTCCAATATTTCCATTCAAAATGTCGTGTTTTCAGGTGAAATTACATCTTTTCATAGCTTTTGCTGCACTTTTACGGCCACGCTTGTCCGGGGAAGTACCACCGCCCTTTATAAAGTCGGCATAAAGTAAAATATGCATCACTTCTGGGGATGCCGGATAGCCATGTCCACCCTTTTCTTTTCCCACCCCTTACCCCTCCAAATCCCTTATCCCGACCCTATCCTATCCAATAAACCTATGGTATCCAATTTCCCAGATTGACTACGCAATGTTGCATGTGTTCGTGGGCGAGGGAATCACTTACCATCAGGTGAATCTTCTGCTCGTTTGTCTTCCTTCCCATAAAAAAACACTGATGAATTATCACTTTATATAATCTCACTTTGTGGGAGTAGTCACGCCAAGGGGTTTTTCTTTTAATCTTAGTATTTTGGAATAATACATGTTGTTTTGTCTTAACTCCGATTGTTTACAAGCTTGCAAACAAGTCTGTTTGTAAGGCAATATTTACTGGATCGAAGTACCGTATCTTTTATCTAACACTTGCGAAGATTTAATTTTAAAGACTTTAAATATGCGGATAGTAGTTGCATGCGTTCAGATTTAAATCTCTTCAATTAACAAATATATTATATAAACCGATTCGTGTTACTGATAGGTATAGATAATGTGTTAGTAATAGTGTTAGTAATATACATAATTAAATATATATAACAAGTATAAATAATTAAAGTTCTTATCATTTTGGTCTTTAATTTTCAATTGGTTGTAAATAAACAACTATATAAGAATTTACATGCAGACCTGCGACTAATAGTAAAATAAATTTCTATAAAGATAAATTTGCTCAGCATATGTCTTATAACGTTATAACAATAGACAATCAAAATGAATGCTATAACACACGTTTAATTATCTTTTTAATCTTTCTAATAATGTTTTTAAAATCCATATAAATAAAAGAAATTAGAGTTTACAGTTTAGTGACTGGGTAACCGTTTGTCTGCGAAAAAGTAGAAAACGCTTCATAAACTATATAATAGGAGGCAGTAGAATCATGACCCAGTGTTCCATAATAGAGCTAGAAGTCTAATCTAAAATATTTAAAAAGTTTTGTAAAAAGGCTCAGGAAATTTACAGCTTCATTAAAATTATTTTCAATAGATGCATTTAACATATTAAAGAATAAAACATGCTATTGTAATCATCATCGTCTTAGCATTTGTTCCGGCTTCTGCCAGAGTCTGCTTTCTTGCTCATCTGCCTCCACTTCGCCCAGTCTTCGGCATCCTTATGTGATAAGCTGTTGGCTCTCGCTTCCATCTTCACGAAGTCAATCCATCGCTCCTTGGGCCTTCCGCGGGGCGTCTTTCCTGGAACCGGCAGATTCATGCATCTGTTTCCGACGTACCCTTGGGGCTTACGCAACACGTGACCAAACCAACGCAGGCGAGCTTCCACGATCTTATCTGCAATGTCCCTCACGCC
>JAOCPS010759189.1:0-10351 GCA_025505425.1 Graphium colonna
TATGCCGACTTTACAAAGGGCGGTGGTACTTCCCCGGACGAGCGTGGCCGTATAAGTGCAGCAAAAGCTGTGAAAGGCGATATTTCTTAAAACTACTGTGCTGATTTTTCTGATAATTTTATACGACCATTTAAGAAGAATTCCTTATCAAAAAACGGATTTATAAAATCAGTTCATTAATGATGGAGATTCGAGCTGATCGCTCGTAACATATAAAATATAGACACATCTGAATTGAACACTTCTTCTTTTTTGAAGTCTGTTAAAAAGAAAGAACTTAATTTAAAATCATTCATTGCTTATTGTTTGTCATAACGTGACAGTTACAACATTTTAAGGATCAAAAATTTGTATAATCTCCGATATTCTAAATGATTCTAACATAGATTAGGCTCTAAGCTCTAACTTGGAGTAATCGGAAATTGTGTATTATTCTTGATCTACGGTCTCACGCGATACGGTTGTGAAAAATACATTTGAGTTTAAAAAATACTGTACTGACACCAATAATCGCTCAAAAAAAAGAAAGATGTAACTACGCATCCAATTTCAATGAAAGCAGTCCCCATTAAGGGTGTTATTTTCAATTGGCGTTATTGCTTTTGTGCTGTGATGCGAACAGATTATTTATATTGTGCTTGCTTTTCACACGATAGTCACACAATTTTCTGATGCGAACCAATCAAATAAATTTTTAAAAGCGCCTCACGCATACTTTATAAAAACAATACCTTTCGTTTTAAAAAAAGGTCATTTACGTGGGAATGTTGCTTTACCGTATTTTTTTTAAATCGTATCACCATTACAATTTTAATTTATTATCTTTTAGATTTGTACATGGACTTAATAAAGTGCAGCTAATTATTATACGACAACTATTACTTAAAATTTATAATAAAATAAGTTTACAACAGGTTATAGTTATCGAACCATTTATTATTAATACAATTTTCATTTAATAATTTAATAATAAGCTCGCTGAAAGACATACAGACAAAATCTTCTTTTTAAATCATATCTTTTTTAAGGTTGTGGCGCTGAAAATTTTTATTGTTTAGTAAAAGTAAAAAGATATGAATGTCTAACTAATAATTTTAAAATATTTATATAATGCTAATGTAAAAAATTTTTTATTATTTAAGAAATAAAATAAGATGTTCCAAAATAAAATTATATAGAAAACTGATTATAGTAAACATAGAATATGTAACGAATAAAGGAAAACAATTTTATAATATTCTAAAAGCAGTGTAAAATAAACTTTTTGCACCCCTCCACAAATTATAAAACTCATGAAACCAATTTTTAATAGTAAATATAAGTTACGTTCGCTTTCGTGTTATTAATGAATCATCCAATGTACTAAAGTTAACTGACAACTATCTCACATAAAATAAATAATTGTCCCTTTGGGCTATTGATGTTACCATTTGTACATAAACTCTTTACAAGACTGTTTTAGCACGTTTGTTTCATATTGTTCCTCACAAAATTTTACAAAATTTTATATGTGTATGAAAAAGTTTTCAGCTCGTTTAAAAAAATGTCAGAACAAAATTACAATTAAATTTATTTTAGATTCATTATACGAACTCTTTCAATAGATAAATCGCACAAAGTAAAAAAAAATCAACAATCTACCTTTCACTCTTACTGTTAGACAAAGGCCGTTTCTAGAAAATATGGGGCACTGGGAGGGTCCACTACGCAGCCCCAATGTGGATAAGGGGACTTACGATATTTTAGAAATATTATTTCTTGGAAATGCAGATATTCTTATAACGTCGTTCTTACCAACATCGATTATATTGGAATTTTAATTTGTTGAGAGAAAATATAGCCGTCTCTTTGCCGGAGTTGTACTATGCCTACTGATATATTTACCGAACATGAGTATTTCGGCAATTATATTTACAAGATTGGTCGTTAACGGGGAAATACTTTCAATATAGTGGATGAGATGAAGATTCTGTAATGCATACAGGCAGGTATTTTTATTTTTATGGCAGATCAACGTTTACTGGTATCAGTTAGTATTATATGTATATATACTACAAGCAATATATTATATCATACAAAAGAAGAAAATATTTATAAATCGACGCTTACACCTCACTCTAAAAATAGTGTAACAAAATTCATCAAAAGCCATTTAACCATAAAGGTTACATATATTGCAGTTTAAAATAGATTGTTTTTTGAAATAATTATAAAAAAGATAAAATAATAACAAAATGCGGCAAAAGTCGTCAAACATTTTAATAAGTAGGGAGCAACTTCCTTCAAAACAGTTCACTTAGTTATACGAACACCACCATTTAGTAAACTATCCAGAAATATCGATTTCAATTACTCATGGTCACGGGTAGGACTGAAGTGTTTGATGTCCTGATGTCACTTATCAATCCCTACCTTCAGCTTGAATATTAATTTATAGTCCGATATACTCAGAAATTACTTATAATGTCTTTAGGCATTGCGGAGTTGTGCTTATTTCTTGATTTGATTTTATTTATAATTAGATTCCAAGCAGGCGGTAGCATCTAACCAACTTCTCCATTTGGATGTTTCTTGATTTCAATAGCCTCGCGAATAATCCCTGACAGGAATCTAAATTAAAATTGTTTTAATTTCATTAACGAAAAATAAGACGTTAACAAAGGCGACGAAATTTCTAAAAGAAAAGGAAGAGAATTAAAAAAAATCTTAATAAGTGATAATTATATTCCATATAACTGGATTACATGAAAAACTCTGTAACTTTAAGCTGAGATCGCAGCCGGGTCTAATCTTACAACGACGGCGTTGCCCCAAATACTGGATACAGGAAGTGAATGTGCTCTTTCACTCTTTGGTCCCCGCGAATACTTAAATTTTATATGCCATCGTAAACATGGGCTTTTTAAACATAAAATATAAAAGAAAGTGGCAAAAGTAAGATGCATTTTAAGGTAAGTAGCATGTCTTTTTATGCGAACATTTTTTTTTATAAATAATAAAAGATTACATGATATGAAAAATATATATTGGTAATTTTATATAGTACTTACATTTTATAACTTCTTTCAAGTGTCGAGTTTAACATCAATATAAATTTTCTGTGTGTTTGGAGCTCCAAGTTAGAACCCGAAAGGAGTTCAGGCTAACGGTTACTAAAATTTGATCGAACAAAAATCGTACTATTCAAAAGAATTCTACTATTCAATAGAAGAAGGACGAAAGAGATATAATAATATCTATTTCGTCCTTCTCATATTTTCTCAATTGTAAGTTTTATATAGTGGAAGTAATGTTTAAAATTCATAATTTCTCAAACCTCTTTTGGCTATTAAATCAAATTAGTACCGTAAATAATAGAACGAAGATATATTTATTTAGGTGTCAACGACATTGAAATGGTGCATGTTATTGTACTATAAAATAATGTTATAATTTATACATCATAAAAAGTAATGATAATTCCTTTCAATTATTCGTATCGGAAAAGCACGTTACATTTACTTTATATGTTAAGCAATGTCTTACGTCGTTTTAAGTGTCAATTTTACGATACACAGCTGCTATTTGTGGTTATCCATTATGTTAAAACGACGCTTAGAATAGGCATTCGAGATTGTTTTTGAGTTTGGTGAAGTACCACCACCTTTGACAATTCAGTATAAAATAAAGTATGCATGGCTTTATGGTTAATCCTACCCTTTTCTTTTCCTACTCCTTTAAAAAGAATCCTGACCCAATCCCATCCAGTAAACTACTTCTTTCTAATTTCCAAGGTTAACAACGCACTCATTCATAACTCTCTGGATGTTTTGTATCAATTGGAATTGCTAAACATCAAGTGAACCTTTTGCGCGTTTGTCTCAAACAAGCTAACTCCATTTCACTAATTTTATCAAGGAAACCATAAAAAATAGTAATATTATTTAAACTAAATACAACACAAAAACAATTAAATCCAATGTGTAGAGAAAGCAGACAGGTTTTCAAAAAACTATTTATTACATTAAATTTTTTTGCAAATCATGCCTTTGCCAACATCACGTCTTTGGCAAAAGTGAAGTTAACTGGTTTGAGAATTGAGGTATCAATACATATGTATGTATAGATTTATGAACAATAGTAGTATAAGTGGTGAGAGCTTCCTTATAGAAAATTTAATTTGCAAGATTTTATTACATAGACAAACCGGAACAAGTATTTCTACATTAAATCTAAATACCGTATCACATAGGTATGTTCTAAAAATTGACGATTAAAAAAGTAATAATTATTTTCTGAACATTTTCTCCGAAGAATTAAGCTTTTATGTAAATATTTTCTGGCGCAAGCGTATTTTTCACCAAATCTTGGGTGCCCTGGGTACCGGTATGGTGATTCTATTTCAGCTGTAATGCATTTTGTAAAAATCTTACATGGGAGACAAAACTTTTCAATAATACCTTAGAAAGAAGCTTAGCAGACTTAAAGTTTTAATACACTTTTATTAATATTCAAAGATATAACCGAGGCAATCAGAAGGTATGCAACGATAAACGCCGGATTATTCTTGAAAATATTTCTTGATCAACTTCTGATGATATCTGTAAGTTTCTTGGAATTCTCGGTATCGGCAAGTATAAAACTGAGATTTGATAAAATATAGTATAATACTAAGATTTGATAAGTATATCAACTGTTCGGAGTTCAATTACTTTAAATTATTAAAATAGTAGTTTCTTTTTCAATGGATCCCTTAATTATACAATTTCTTATTTAAAGGATTTGACGCACCCGAATATTAAATTACTTCATTTCTCTCCATATATTCTTTTGATGAAATAAAGAAAACTGCCCTTTCTATAAAATCCAATGTAGGATGTGATAAAATGGGCTCACGCTTGATTATATAATTCATTTCTCTTTTGATTCTGGATTTTTTCCTTCTTTATAGCGTAAAATATTGTTCGATCCCTTACTAAGTGTTCCAACTCTTCCCTTTTGTTTCATTACTGAGCAATCTCAATTCTTCCCATCCTTTCTAAGGTGCCGAAGTCTTGTGTTTTAAATAAAATTTCCCAATTTGTTAATAGAGACAAATTAATAAGTCCTTTAAAATCCAGATTTAGACCTAGTCATAGCACCACTGCCGCTTTCTTTAAAGTGACTAGCGATATTATGGACGGGACAGAGAAGTCTCTAGTTACTGTCGTGGTAACAATCGATTTTCCTAATGTTTTTCATTTCGTCAGTCACGAAACCCTTTTCGGTATCCTTTTCCATTAAATATTTCATGATAAAATACTGGTATGGTATCCCTTCTTTATTTGAGGGAGTCAGCAGTCAGAAAGTTTTAGTGAGTCATCCTTAAGCTAGCTTACCCTCGCCCTCAAGGCGATATTTTCTCTCCGTTTTTATTTTCGCATACTTATCACTTACCTTCGGTTAACGTATCATTTGTGCGTCGATGATCTTTAACTGTATGCTAAAAGGCCACACATAAGCTTTCAGATGTAATTTGCAACCTAAAAGAGAATTTAAAAGCTATCAGAAAATGATCAGAGAGATTTGTCTTGATTGTCAATTCATGTTAGTATCGCGCAATTGTCATTGGTAGTCCCCGAACTAGGAGCAGAGTTGATTTGAATTCTCCCGCTTATAGTATATAATAACTCTCCAATCCTTTTTACCGAAAGCGTAAATACCTTGGTCTGCTAATTGATACTACCTTAGGCTGGAAAAATCAACATTCTAATGTAAGTGTCAAAAAGTAGCAGGTGCTTTCAGGACTCTCTATCGACTTAAAAGACTCAATGTCGCCGTGTCGTTTAGAGCAGATCATGTCCGCTAAAATTGACCCTAACTTGAAATGTAAAGGGTCCCATTAAATGAATTTTTGATCCAGACATGCCTCAACTAGTAGTTTTTGAAAGATAAAAATAATGATTATTTGTATTTTGTTTCTGAGACTTACGCGAATATAAGACATTTAACAATGAATCAAATTTAAGGATTTTATCGCGGTTTATTTTTTATTTTATCACCCTACGTTTCAAACCATTTACAGCATTCATGCGTGATCATGAATGCTGTAAATGGGTAGGTCTAATATGTTTTATGTCCTGGTGTCACTTGCCAATACTATACAGCGTCAGTTTGAATATTAATTTTTGGTCCGATCTACGTAGTAACAACTTATAGGACTTTTGGTCTTGTTTCGTTGTGTAATTTCTTAAATTGATTTTATTTATAATGGGATCCCAAGTAAACGGTAGCACCTAACCATCTTCCCTATTTAAATTTAGATATTTCTTAATTTCATTAGCCTCACAAATCATTCAATCAACAGGTGTTCTTTTTTAAGGATTTTTAGCCTATCAAATCCAATGTAACAGCAGAACTCTTTTAGAGTATGTTTATAAACTGCAGATTTATTTTGTATTTATTATATCGGCTATGTATTCCTTCACCTGGGTTTTTATAGCACTCTTTCTTTATTCTACATAGGAAAGACCGCATTCATAATCAAGCTTATATGCTCCTGGATCTGGATGTAGAGGGAAGTTGCACTTGACATATGGTAAACATTTACTTATTATCTTTAGCGTCTTATAAAATATTTAAGTAGAGACTCATTTTAAGAAGTAGTCAATCTTATCTGTGACTCTAACATATGGTAAGACAGTAGATAATCGCTCTACTGTGGCTTGCTTCACTCGGTCACTGTGACATGTTGTTGTTTAGCGGCCAGATGTTGCTCGTTACAGATCCCACGTGCTCTCTGAAACAAAGATTTATCTACGGTAGATAACTGTGTGTTGGCATTGCGGCTTACTATAATATCTAGAAGTCTTGAAGTTACATGCCTCTAATTCCATTGTTAACTTAATTTTTGGATTGTGAATGTGTGATCTACATAACACTTATAAAATATATGATGTAGTGAAGCTGTACTAAAGGCCATCTCCTCAAGGACCTCCGAAAAAATGTCAACTACAATGGAAGACACTCGGCTGTTATGGGCTATAAAATAATTCATTCCATAAGAAATAGCCAGATTAAAGGCAATTTTCAAGAAGTAATGCATATTCTGAAGGCATATTTTCCTTAATTAGCTTTCTAGCTTTTAGTTGATATACAGTCTTCTATAGGAAGTTGTGTGAACAAAGATTGAATATCAAAATTGACCTTCATTATCAACGAGGCATAGGTTTCTTATCTCACTAATAAAATGGTATAAATCTTTAGTTTAAGCTTTTGTGTGTCCTCATAACGGAGTAAGAATTGTGACAAGATGTTGAGCCAGTCTATATATTGGTGAGTCGATCTGGCAATGTATAGGATAGTATCGACAGGACGCAATGGGGCATTTGGCTTATATACTTAAACCAAATTGCTCCATTTCGTCCTATTGTAAGCCAGATCGAAGCCACACATTCAACTGCAACATTCTTCTAGAAGACCCAGGAGTGTACAAGCTTGATTGTGAATGTTGTTTCGCCCATGTTAGTCAATGGTAGACAGCTATAAAAACCGGGATAAAAAACACACAGCCGGTATAAAAAACGTGCGTGTGTCATTATGTACGCACGTAAGAAGTTTTACCTTCGCTACGCTTTCTTGTGAAATGTATTTAAATATAAGTTAATGTTACAGAATCGATGTTGCTGCGACATTGTTATATTTTATTTAGATGGCAGTGCTATACACTAGATAGAAAAGTTATATTATACCATAAAAACAGTTCACAAGCAGGAAATTAAAATAAACTAATTAAAGTTATATTCAATCTCAGCACAACTAGTTTCTAAGTTCTTATATGTAATTTGATTTTTAGAACTTCTAATTCTGTCACATTAGTAGTTTAAAATTTTTCCGCCGTTATATTCTTATCAATTGTTGCTTTTATACGTTTTATTTTTAATGTATGCGAATAGACCTAATGTAAATAACGACTTTTTAATATAGGATATAAAAAAACGGAAATAAATATCTGAAAAACTTTGTTTCAATATATACCCCTAACGCGCCAAAAGAAGTATAACTTCAAAAACAACAGATTAAATAAGTCCGCAGTTTGTGAACAAAATCTGAAAGGGCCCAGCCATTATATAAGATGTGATAGGCCAAATACTCATGCAAAAGAATACCGGTTTCCGCCAAGGAGGATTCGTGAGGCTATAGAAATTAAGAAATATACAAATTTCAATAAGGAAGATGGTTGGGTGTATATTCATGCATGTGATGTTTACCTGCAATGGATTGTGCATTAAGGCTTAATACCTATACCCAAGTATTTTTATGTTATGAACAAATGTTACAATTGTTGGTAAACTTACATAATTTTATTTATTTAAGTAAGTTGGTAAATTTACTTAAATAAATAAAAAAAAATATTCAAGCTGATGGTATGCAGGATTGACAAGTGACTCCAGGACATTAAATATTTCAGTCCTACCCGTGACAATGAACGCTGTAAAGAATTTAAAACGTCGGGTGATAAAATTTAAAATAAACCGCGGTTAAATCCGAAAAAATTGTTTAATTTAAAAAAAAGTATTTGTATTTAAGAAACCGTTAAAAAATTTAATCCATATCTTACTTCTTCTTTCCGAGACAAACATAAATTTCATATATTTATTTACTATTATTAATTAAACTATAAATTATTTTTAAAACAAAAAAAAGAAACTTTAAATTTTGCGATGGGCAAAGATGGGAAAAATCAAATGCATGTAGAATAACGTCATAAGAAGTAAATAATTACTACTAATAAAAAGGAAATTATTGCTACATATTTTTATTGTTCATGCATGAGACTTTTTGGTATCACTGTTGAGTTTTGTCCTTTTTTCTTTTTGATATAACTTCGTTTAGAATCAAATTCTTATCAATCTGGCAACTAGCAAGTATTTTCTTACGCTTTTATACTGACCGATTTCAGGCTTATGCATCACAAGTGGTGGGTATAATTCCTACCCGAAGCAATTATCTGTACGGCCTACTGATAACTGTTTCAAACTTGGGTATTTGTGTCCGTGAAATTAATCTTTGTTAACCCCTTGCTTGCAAACTTGCAACTGCCCTTGCAACGCAAGTCATAGAGTATGGAGCAGTGCCTTAAAAATATACGAAAAAAATATTAATACGCAATACTTTTATACTACTAAACCACGGAGGTCGCTTCGGGGGCTCTTGACTATTCATGGATACAACCCCTTATATAACCAGTTCTGGTGGTAACATGCTTTGTTTTAAATAAGTCGTAATAGAAGCATAGCTTTTTTACATAGTAAATTGCTTTTATGCATATGCTTCTATGCATAATTAAATTGCTAGACGATAACTTATTATTTACGACGATGTTTTTTGTCCTTTGCATATTTGAATTGTACTTTTTCTAGGTATAAATAATACTCACAGGAAGATGGAAAGAAGCATTCTAAGGATTAAAAAATTATGACAAAATAAGCAAGAGGAATATAAGAAGAAAAACTAAATTAACATATATAAGAAAAAAGGACGATTACGTAAATGGAGCTGGGTGTGTCATAATAGATACCACTAGATTTCAAAGAGTACCAAGGAAGACCAAAAAAAATATGCGGAGATATTTTTACCCAAAGTGCGAACCAGATTGAATGAGGACGGCACGTCAAAGATTCATCTGGAAAGACTAAAATAGAAATGCTGGAGTGACTACTGAAATTCATTAGTTATAACATGTTATTCTTTGATGTGTAGAAATCATTATCGTTTGTAGTAGAAATAAAGGCTTTGTAGAGTCAACAAAAATTAAAATACTTTGTTTTAAATCACTGTACAATACTCTTTACAAAGCTTATTCATATGAGTAAGTATGTACGTACGAAACTTAAGTAAGTACGAAATAGCAGAGAAAATATGCTAAGACAATAAATCATTTCAGAGACAGAAAGAATTACATTTTTTTTAACAAGATGAAATGAGTAAACAAAGTTATTGTAAAGGTTGTTTCTGAATAGAGTATAACATGATTGCGTAAAATGGCAACTTCAAATTTGGCAAAAAACATTTCACTATACTTTTCATATAATACATAAAAGACATAAGCTAAAAGCTCTTACAAATGTAGTGGAAAATATATTTTTGGAATAGATTTCCTTTTATGTTCGATTCACAGCACTTGATACTGATCAGAGGAATCACACACGCACACGCACACGCACACGCACACGCACAGGCACACGCACACGCACACGCGCACGCGCACGCACACGCACACGCACACGCACACGCACACGCACACGCACACGCATATAAGTCCCTTTAGTCACATATGGTTAATAAATTATCTGTAGAAGTTATATTAAATATTCGAAAATGTTATAATAAC
>JAOCPS010759300.1:0-10351 GCA_025505425.1 Graphium colonna
GCAACAACATGGAGAGGTAGAGCATCCTTCACATTGTGCGTGGCAGATCCCCCAAACTTCATACTACCCAACTTCTTCATGTGAAACGATTTTTATTTTTATTTACACTCATTATTTTAGGTAATTTGTCTTCCCCAACGTAACAAAAAATGAACAGCATAAGTCGACTTGTATTGGTTTGAATCACGCGTCCGCACATTTAAACCTTTATACAATATGTTTTATTATAATACTTACAAAACCGATATTTTTATAATACTACCAAATAGCAACGTCTATTAATAATAGTAAACATATAATAGTTAAAATAGATGTAACATAAACTGCACTTCCACTCTAGAACTCAATGGAAAAATTATTAAAATGGATTACATTTTCACATACCTGCAACACGTAAGAATGCTTGTGGACTTACGTTACAATGAAATATAACTAAAATAGTTTATGGAATAATGAAAATAATGGTATATTCTAAATAGTCATTCCAGGTAATAAAAAACAGAATGTATGCTGTTAAAACACAAATGTACAACATAATTACTCAGCAAAACGGATAAGTAACGTAAATGAATTTTCTAAATATTAAATACATTTTTGATGATACACAGCACATTAAAACTCTAACTAAGCGTTTGATAATAATAATAATTAACCAATTAGCACGCCTACGAGTGAAATATGCATGAACTTTGTTTGAACATTAAAAACTACATGTTTTACATTTCTTTAAATAAAATAATGAGAGAGAATTTAAAAACTAACATTTGACATTACCATACACAAAGATTAAACAAACAACAGCTGCTACCTACGAAAATAACCAAGTCATTTGTTTTCCATATAAAAATTGAGTCGTATTTTAACTTAATTAATTTTGTTTTAAACACAAAATCATCTTTCGTTAAACTTAATATTATACTGTTCACGTATTGAAATTAGAAAAAAAAACATGTTATCATTTA
The DNA here is from genome assembly GCA_025505425.1 of Graphium colonna. NCBI lineage: Eukaryota > Metazoa > Arthropoda > Insecta > Lepidoptera > Papilionidae > Graphium > Graphium colonna. The sequence continues at coordinate 963 of JAOCPS010759300.1, forward strand.
AAAGGTCATGTCCAGTATCTGAAACATGTTCAAAGATCAAAATCAAAATATCTTAATTCAATATTGAAGTCTTTATTGAAGCTTATTAATTATCAAAAAAAACCTACTACGGGTTCGGGAAGAAAGCCCGAGAAGAACCTGAGTAACTCAGTCTTAATATTGTCAATATTAAACAACATGATTGTTTTTCTCAAAATCCACGTTTTTACGGCACCATTCACTCTCGCTCCGTTCCAACCGCCTCAAGGCGTCGAGATCGGCTTGTTGGATAGAATGGGCCGGGATAAAAGAATTGGAGGGAATAGGAGTGGGAAAAGAAAAGGGTAGACATGGCCATCCGGCATCCTCAAAAGTCAGCATACTTTATTTTATGCCAAGGTGGTGGTACTTCCCTGGACGAGCGCGGCCGTAAAAGAGCAGCAGAAACTGTGAAAGGATGTTATGCTCTACCTGTAAAACTTATTTATTTATTTAAATGTGCTTCTTATATTATAATATAGTTCTAAAATTAATTTTGAATAATATGCTGCATTTAATTGGCAATGGAACTGTCAATGACAAATTCAAGCCCTATACTTTTGCGCACCGGTCAATGCAATCATTGACCGGTGCGCGAAAACATAAGGCTTGAAATTTAAAACGTGTCCTTCACAAAATGTGTTTGGTTGCCCATACATAGAGGGAGACTTTAGACTATATAACATCGTGCTAGATCAAAAGGAGAAGAGAAATAATGATAAATATTCCAAAGATGAGGAAATTTTACGAAGGTGAAACGTTACGGAGCAAATAGCACTTCATAAAATTAACTTGTAGTAATAATTTTTATTTGTACTTTAAATAAATAAAAATCATTAGCGAAGACAATTTTTTTAAATATAGTCATGGGATTCTCTCCAAAATTTAAATAGAATAATAATTGTACAATGTTAATTTAACATAAATAAATGTTTATTTAAGAATTCACGCACTCTGCAATAGTATTTAATGAAATTATCGCTTAAGGGACTGCTTAAACTCCCAAATAATATTTGTTTTATTTGCTACGACTAATAATTGTGTTAGTCTGATCTTTTTATATGTATAGTCATGCAGTAATAACAATACTGCATGATCATACATAATAACAATACTAATATCTGTAAATTTTCTTTTATTATGAATGATGGAACTTTGTACTACATCATAAAATAATAGGTTTGACCTTATTTAACGTAAGCAAGTAAGAAACTAAAATTGCGCAAGAACGGAGTATTTTCCAGCTTACTTTAATTTGCCTAAAGTTAATGAACACTTAGTGAGCAGCAAATTCTACAAATAGAGCAATAAAGATACTAACTGTACATTTTGTCCCACCTAATGGCTCCTTGATAGATATCAAGGAGCCATTAGGTTGGACAAAATGCAATGCATAATAGATATTAATTCAATGTTTCCCTTAATTTCACTGCATTGAAATTGCTAAATAACGTGATCCGTTTCAGCAGTAAAGATTGAAACAGACTGGTTTCAAGGATTTTGGTTTGAAGTTAATAACATCAATAACATATTTGATACAATATTATTATTAATAAGGAGTCTTAAGTGTACCAATGGCTGATATTTTTATAAAAAGCTGAATTTTCCTCAACATTCACGTTTTAAGAAGCGTTTTCGTTTTAATTTTTTTTAATCTATACATTTTACTTTATTGTAGTATAGGTAAAAGATTTTATTTAAAATGAAATTAATGTTTTTCTTATTAATATGCTTAAAAATTTAACGAATTTTAACTACTGGGAATTAAATTTGAAAATACATTCGCAATGTATTCTCTATAAACACTATAGACATTAAGTTTTTACATACTAATTCTACCTTCTGACTTTACCTGACTTTTAAAATAAAGTTTTATGAAATATTTTATAGATTTTTCGCAGGTTACATAATTAAAACGTAGTAAGCAGGTAGTTATGTAATTTTTACAAATGTGTATAATTAAAATATATTTGGGAATCTTAATGAATGTGAAACGCGAAACGGGTGTTAATAGTTACGAATTTGTCAATTATCAAATTTACGTTTTTGTTATTTATTTAAAAAAAAGGTTTCACATTTTGTAGTTATAACTTTTTCCTTCTTCTTATTTTGTTGTAAGTTATGTAGATAGTGAAACATTAATGACAAGTAGACGAGTGAATATCAATCTATGAGGTGAGCTAGATATGTTTGACTTTTGAAAAAAAAATAGCACTAGTTAGTATTATTTTAAATTACTGTAGGGAGTTTTATTTGAATTCTTGATTACTTTTTAAAAATGTTAATATAAAAAGAATAATGTACGCATAATTTCGTTTTTAAAATATATAATATGAAATTCGACAAAAACATTAAAAAGAAATATTATCAATAATTTTCGCCGGATGTTAAATAGACAACTTGCTCAAAGAAGTTTCGTTACCTAAATATCTCTGCCATTATACACATCAATTTTTTAACAAAATTAGAATTGTAGTTTATTCATAAAAAGATTTGAATATTATTGATAATGAACAATCCTCGATCCCTTGTATTTGTTTTCGTGTCGAAGTTGATAGCGAACATTAGTTCATATAGACCGCCGTCTATCAACACGAAATACGAATGGAGAGGTAAAAGTAAGCACAGTTAAATTATCAATAAATGGAGTACGTTACTCGAGTAATGTCGTTAAAAGCTATGTTTCGAAGTGTCTTTTATGTGGCTCTTATTAACCTATGTTTTGGTTAATGTGATTTGAAACGATGTAGTTTTGAATGGTTTTATTTAATCAGAGTTGTGAAAAAATAGGAAAATAATTTGTAAACAAAATCCTAGAACGTCTCTTGTAGGGATGAGTCGTAACAGTTACTACTGTTCCTGTTATATAAAAATACATGTTACTAAATAACAAGCCGTTATATTGCATACATGATTTTCGGTTCATGCTTTTTTAATATAGTCATAGTACATTAATGAAAAGTCTGCTTCATGCTTCATGCTTCATCACAGGAATAGAACTGTAAGTTTTAAAACTAGCGCATTTAAAAGTTTTCAAATCATCGTATTCATATGAAAAAGAAATTAATAATTTGTCTTTTATGTACAAGCATTTTACAAATTCTGATTCAGAAGAACAACCTGCTATATGAAACCGCTAAATATAAGATTTACTTTTTCCTATAAAACAGCTCCTTAATTTACTATTAAGCCCTCTGATAAACACGTGAAAGTGAAAGATAAACAAAATCTAATAAAACTTGCAATACAATTCTTATTTTAAATTTTATGACTCGCTTAAAAACTTTATTAATAACATGTCAAATAGTATTTATTAACAATAGTCTGTTTAAAACGTGAAAGTAATAAAATTCGTAATGGAAACTAAACTTACAGAAGATTTTTTTTAAAGTTTGTACAGTATAAACTGGAAGTAATGCTAAATTATTAAAAATATTACCTCTTTATCGGCTTCAAAAGTTAAAATATATCAATAAAAAGTTAATTTTTCAGAAGATTTTAAAATATAAACTTAACAATAACGAAATATCTTACATAATCTCTTGCTCAGATGTTTTTTTGTTTACCGATGACGCAACCGTTTACATACCACAAAAAAACTCGGTCTCCCGAATTTCGAAACAGAAATAAATAAGTCTTTAGTGATGGCCGTAAAATAGGTTCTATCAATCTGAAGATCAATACATACAAAATTCACATTAAACATTTTAAAAATTACAAAACAGTTCCTCTGACGCTTAACATGTTATATGGTGGGTGTAAAATATACATAAACGTATTGATATTAATTTTCTGGCTGTATTGATAAATAGTCAATGGGCGTAGCCACATAAAGAAAATAAACAGTTGTATTACGAAACACTGTCATCCCTGTCAATATTGAGTGGTATAACGGCTATGTGTTAAGCTATCAATGCGTATAACGGATTTATTTATCCTCAATTAAGTTCGGAATAGCGTTTTGGGTCAATTCGAATTAAGTATAGTCAACATTTTTACTTCAAAAACAGTGCTTATGAAGTATTTTAACTATAAAGCAATACACTTCGTTAAGTTTCCCCAGAAAACCATTTACTAACTAACTGGATTTTATATTTTAGAATTGTGGCTAGTTGCAAAAAAGCAATGAGAACAAATATATTAATAAAATCAGTCTAGGCAATTTAGCGCATCAGTACAGAAACAATATAAACTACTACTAACTACTAAAACTTTCCAGATTTATTGCAAAAACTACTAGATAAAAATAATAATAGGATGCGTCGGCGCACCTAATTCATTGCGTTTTTTTGAAAATCACTTGTGTTTTGCTGTTCTTAGTAATCAGACGTATATTCGCTGCTATTTGCTCCTTCGACGATATTAGTTTGTGTAACTAGACTCTGATATAATCTTGAATTTATTGTGGCTGTGGCCTGTATACCTGAATTGCGTGATCTGTTATTTGTGACATTACTGAACCGTGTATCTGGACTCCCGTGATTATATTTTTGACGACTACGGCCTGTAACTAAACTCCGAGATATCTTTGGTTGTTGTGGCATATATTAGGTAAGATTTTGATCTTTACCTTCAATATCTTATATACTGACGTTAGCTCGTTTTCTTTTGTAAAATTTGACAAGATTTTTAAACTTAACTTTTAGGTCAAAGGCAATTTCTATTCGTTAGTCTCGCATAAACCCGAAAAAAGCTGGGTTTATATGTTTGATGTTCGTTTTGAAATGTTTTTCGTAGGTCAGGTAAGGTTTAAACGGTAAATTTAACGGCGGCTCAGCAAAGCTAGTTTATTACAAATGGATATAACGCCTCTGACATTGAATGCATAATTTTAAATTAGATCACGTGGGCATACACATCTATTTTATAATTGCATAATTTTGGGACGTAAATTGTACAAAAAACTGTCAAAGCGTAGTTATTATCCAGCTTCAAAATTTTCGAAACCAGAGGCGCAAGTGAGAACCTTTGCATTGGCAATGGCATATAAGCATATTTAAGTAGAGTAATCAAGAACAAAAATACATAGATTATTTGTTAACTGTTTAATATTTAAATTATATTATTAACCTACGATTATTATTATTACAGGTTAACAATAAATCCTCAGACATCAACTTCCTAGTCCGCTGCCATTAGTGATGAAATTCATAATACCTTGGCTACCTGGGAGTCTTGCTACCTCACTAACGAAGAAGTTGTGCATCATGAGAGCTTATTATACTACGACGAACTAATGGAATATTGGCGGATAATATCGATGGAAAGTTAGATAATATCGTTGGAAAATAACAGTCAGAGCTTCGGAAAGGAAGCACATGATTCGCCCTTGTGTAAAGAACCTGTATGCGATGACTATACTGAGGACGCAATAACCACCCGCCAATGGCATTATGGAAATACGCCAAACAACAATCATTTAGAATTTACGGCGACTAATAGACTGAAGTTGACGTGAGGAAAAAAGTGCTGATAGATTTTTTTTGTGATTTTATGTCCTTCGATTTTAAATTTGATTATGTCGGTGCATGTACCAACAGGTATGGCGAGGAATTAATAAATACGGCTTTTGCCATGCACAGTATAATGATAGACTGGCAGCCCATAGACATAGAATCATTAAAAAAAATTATTGGATTGGTAATTCATATGAAGACTATACAATTATATTAAAATAGCAGACTATTGGAAAAGGTATTACTCATATTAAAACAATATTTTCAGAACACATATGTCTAGAACCAAGTTTTTAAATATAATGAGAGCATTGAATGTTCTAAATATAGTAGGAAATACAAGCTTAAATGAAATTAAATATTTGATTAACGAAATAAATAAAAATATTTATCACCCAACTCGAGAAATAACAATTGATGAATCATTGATGTTATGGTGAGGAAGTCTAAGTTACTGCCAATATATGAAAACAAAAGCAAGTGAATATGAACTCAAATTTTATAATTTAACCGATAACACAGGCACAATTTTCAGAATACATTTATATGCTGTATCAAAAGATCCTTTAGTTTCTGGAAGCGGGCATACAAATTGCCCATTCCAAATTGTACAAGTTGTCCATTTTCTAATAGATGGCCTTAAAAATATGGGCCACTTGCTCTATGTAAACAATTTTAACTGTAGCATAATAAAGTACAATAAACGGTATTATAGAATTGTATGCAGCACAAGAGATTTCACAAGAGATTTATTTACTAGTGGCACATTTTGCATAGGGACAGTACAAAAAATAGAGCGGAGCGAAAAATAGAGTTTTTTTTATACCATAACACTACATATGTAAGTTTTATTTTTAAGCGTTTCCACAATGGTAATATTCCACGATATTAAGTGTTTAGCAACGGTTAGAGCAGTAAAGAAGCTATTCATGCAGATGTTTCTACTATTACCTTGGTATTTAGGCGCCAACCCTTTCACTACTCTGTCACCCTGATTTTTTCCTGAGTGGCATCTGTTTCACCAGCTTCACCAGTATAAATAACCACTTGTAAAGGATGTGTATTTTCTGCATCACAAATCTACCTTATTTTTATACCAAAATCAGCTGGTTTCTTTGTTACACATTGAGTAAATCCAGTAGGGACGCGGTAATGGTAAAGCTGTTCCTCGACTGTAGTTTTTTTTTTCTAGTGTTATGGTATGCAATAAGACACGGGAGTAGTTCTGGGATTTCACGTAAAGGTTACCATGTGTACTTATGTACTTTAAAAAACAAAGCTGTCATTTTGTTATACGATGCATTCAGATGCATCAGTTGGTGATAACGCTAAAGGAAAATCTGAAATTATAATTTTTTTGTAATAAATATAATGCTGATTTTGACACAATGGACAAAATAACTCGAAGGTATATTAGTCAACAACGATATTCAAGAGCCGAGGGCAATGTTCTTCAACATACCAGACATTTCTTCAGTTGCATCATACATGATATTACGAAAATAATAAAATGATTGTCAAAAACAAACGACAGAACGTCGTCAATTTATGCGGAAGTTATGTGAAGAATTAGCATTTCCGATGATTAATCACCGCGCGTTAAATCCGCAAGTAATGCGTCTCCTCTAAATATAGATTGCCGTTGAAAACATTCTAGGTCATGCGCTAGCACTAGCAATCGGGATAAATCCTGGTCCAGTGTCAGTCCAGTACGATATAATAAAACCGAAAAAAGTGACAGTATCTTTTCATATGTGCAATGCATATTATTGTCAATTGAATGAGACGAAAGACTCGTAAGAGCTGTGCCAATTATCACCGGCCAGAATGTAAAGAGTACGTTATTAAAATCATACATGTGAAATTTAATGTAATTCACACTTAAAAAAATATATTTCTTTATTTTGTAATAAACTTTATTTGTATTCATTTATAAAAATAATTTCAATTTGCTTTCTATTTTCTTATGCGTACGCGTTTGTTAATGGGATGATAACTGAAGTTAAACCTTTTTTTAATTAAAAAATAAATTACTTAAATATCCCACAACTAGCTCTCTTTAAAGCTAAAAACGAAAATTCGAGAGCCTAAAATAAAATATTGATTTTTTTAGAACTATTTATACAAATGCACCGCAGTGGGTACCCGGTTACTAACATGAGAGTTATTTTTTATAATAGAGGGAGAGAGGCAAACGAACAAGCGGCGCACCTGATGCAAAGTGGTCACCGCCGCCCATGGACTCCCGCAACACTAGAAGAGTTGCAAAAGCGTTGCTGGCCTTTGACGTAGGAATAGGCTCTCTTCTTGAAGGTCCATAAGTCGTATCGGCCCGGGAATACCACCGACGGCAGTTCATTCAATAAAGGTGTCGTGCGTGGCAGAAAAAGACGGCGGAATCTCACGGTAGTGGACTGACAAACATCAAGGTGGTTGCAATAGTATTTAGTGGTATGTCACGTTGTACGCTGTACAAACTCAGCAGCAGGTATTATTCCGAACAATTCCTCAGAACGCTCCCCGTGGTATATGCGATAGAAAATGCTGAGAGAAGTAACATCTCTACGCAGGGCCAGGGAGGGAATCAAGCTGATCGGAAAGAACTGGGTCTTCGACGATTCGAATACCTCGACGTTGGATACGGTCAAATGGAAGAAGTTGGTAAAGAAGAATGGAAGAAGTTGGTAAATGCCCCAGCCCACAGATGAGAACAGTATTCCATATGTGGCCGAACTTGCGCTTTATAAGTTGCATGCGGTGAGTCAGCTGGAAATACTGCCTCGCTGTGCTGAGGACGCCAACTTGGCTCTATCTTCCAAGTGACCGCGGAACTGTACGTCTACGACTTTTATAATATAGTTTCACAAGTAGGATTTACGATCGTAGAATAAACATTATCGAGAGCACACCCATGGCACTTTGCATTCACTTACACTGTCGAATTGTGAGTAAAACAGCCTATCGTTGGTGATTGCCAAATATTTCTTTGTCGATGCAATAAGGACATAAGTGTCTGGAGTGTTAGTGTCCCATTGAACGGGAAAAAGAATGTTATGATATAATTAATAAACTTGGGAAATAACTAGAGGGACCTTCAAAATAATAACTAACCTTTTATCTTGATAGTAACAGACGATATTACACAACATTAATGAGTTCATTAATGTTGTGTAATATCGTTCACTGCACAACATTAATGAGTTCATTAATGTTGTGCAGTGATAAGCGAACCGGCAGTCTGGAATGTTTAGATAAGTAATTGACGTGTAACTCGAGCTCTTTATAAAATTGCAATTTGCTTAGTACTATCGGATGCAATACGTTGAATTTGACTTAAACTATGTATGTAACTATATTCCAATTACCATTAGTAAATTTCAGGTCTAGAAGTTGTTCAAAATATAATCCGGAGTTACCGATTAATTCCGTGACGTGTTGGAATGTAGGGCTTAAAGCTAAGGAATAATTTGAGTGTAGAGAATTCTGTTGTTGTGTGAGTGTTTGAATTATAAGCAAACATTGCCGTATTTATATATAAATCCCAAGTGTGAGCGTTATAATTTATGTATGAACGTAAGTATTCTTTTAACGGAGAATGACTTCGTTCTAACGCTCCGCATGTCTGTGGGTGGTAAGGGGAAGCGTAAATATGTTTAAGTAACCGCTATAATTGTTTGAAAACATCTGAACAAAAGTTTGTAACTTGATCAGTAACGATGTTTTTAGGAATACCAACGTGAGAAATAAAATTAACAAGGCGTTGTGCGGTTTCTTGAGCTGAACAAGACGACATAGCTATCCTATGTCGTCTTGTTTGGGAATATTTAGTTAAGTCGTCTTGGAGAGTGAGGATAAACTTGAATTTATCGATTCTAGTTTCAAGGAGTGGACCTACAATGTCAAGGAATAGCTTTT
>JAOCPS010759410.1:0-10350 GCA_025505425.1 Graphium colonna
AACCTGCATATCTAAGAAATAATATTTCTAAGATATGTGAAGTCTGCCAATCCGCACTTGGGCCGCGTGGTGGATTACACCCAATAGCCTCTGTCTAGGGGAGGCCTTTGCCCAGCAGTGGGACAATATAAAATAGGCTTACTTTTATAATTTTTGTATTTTTTTTTATTGGTGTGATAAATTGTGAATCTAACATACAGTTTATTCACTTAATCTAGATATAAAATTTCCCATCTTTAATACGTTGAATTATTTTGTTGCCACCATTGACAATATTTATTTCAATATCAAAACATTCGCGAGACTCTATATAATAATAAAATACGACGTTTTTACATCAAATTATTGAAAGTAGCAACTAACAGAACAAACAACGTGCGTAGAGTGAACCTTGATTTTGTCAACCAGCTGTGCCGGCGTGAACCGGTTCTCTAGTATCGCCGCGTACGCGACAAGCAGCCTGTGGTCACGCACACGTGCGTCGTGCGCTTGTAGTGGTGCGACCAATCCGCACTGGGGTCGCATAGTGGACATATCCCTATACCCTTATTGTACAGAAAGCCTTCACCCAGTAGTGGGATAATTTAAGTCGCTCATGATCATGAACCTGGCTGATTGTTGAGTCACTTACGATATTAAAGGTTTGTACTCGGTATTCGATTGTCATCATATTTATGTAATAAATTTGGGGGCATAATTTTAACCCCAATTTTAAAATAAAATGAAGTGTGGTGGCGGCTGTGAACAGCGTCTCGCTCCGGCCGCGCGGTGTACGCTCGGATGAGCATGAATTACGTAATAATTTTTCTACTTTAGATTATGTTTAATCAAAATTTATTTTTAATAATATCCTTATCCTCCAGATATGATCCTCAAATATAACGTCTGACAATATTGAAGGTCACTCGCCAGTCAATCTATACAGGTTGACTGGTGAGTGACCGATAATACTATCCAGACCATACACTACCGAAGTTACGTTCTTTAAGTTTTGTAAATATATTTAATGTCAATACGGTATCCAAAGCGATTGTTCATCTTTAGATTATTATTAGGAACATTTGTAGTTGGATACCACTTGGTAAAGTTTTATGGAATTTTTGTATGCATTATTTTTTGTGACGATCTCAATCCTCTGAAGATTACATAAAAAGATCCTCCATATTTACAAAGTTATTCCAACTCTTAAATGGAATATCGATTTAGCCCAACGCGACCGCAGATCATATCGACCTCCTGGACCGTTCAGGAAGGGTACGACAGCGATGAGTATTTTAACAAAATTGTATCCGTTATGGATAATACTATCCAGACCATACACTACCGAAGTTACGTTCTTTAAGTTTTGTAAATATATTTAGTGCATATAAAATATTTTCCTTAAACAATCCACTCAAAACGTCTGGCGGCGTACGTCTTTATCGCTGACAACTGCACGGTATGTATGCTCTTATCGTGTTTATCGCGCCGTGCGAATGAAGTTTGAGTTTCCTCGCTCAGTGGATAGAGGTGGTAGAGCGTAACATCTTCTCGCGGCTTTTGCTGCACCTCTACGTCCGCACTCGCCCGGGGAAGTGGCACCGACCTTCATAAAGTCGGCATAAAATAAAGTATGCATGACATTTGGGGATGCCGGATGGCCATGTCTACCCTTTTTCTTATTCTTGTCACTCGAAATCCTGCATCCCGATCTCATCCTATCCAATAAACCTGTAATATCCAATTTCCCAGGTTGACAACGCACTCGTTACTCCAGGTGTACCGTCTGCTCGTTTGTCTTCCTTCCCATAATAAAAACACCAGCACACAGCCCCACTGCGGATTGGCGAACTTCACATATTAGATATCCAGCTTTCCGTTTGACGGCTTCCTTTATCGCCGAGCAAGTGGCAAATCAGCGCTTAAAATTGCTATTAAGAGATAAACAAGTTCGTTGGTGCCGGCAGCGAGGCTCGCCCCGAATGAACGGAATTAAGCGCGTGTTCCCGAGCACTGAGCTACCAGGGATCATTATAGGATATGTAGGAAGCATTTAACACTTATCAGCTGGTATGAACAACACTTATATAGGCGTATTCATTCTTAGAGGTGGTAGAGCATAACAACTTTTCACAGTTTTAGCTGCACTTCTACGGCCGTGCTCGCCCGGGGAACTACCACCGCCCTTTGTAAAGTCGGTATAAAATAAAATATGCACGACATTTGGGGATCCCGGATGGCCATGCTTCCCCTATTCTTTTCCTACTCCTATCCCCTTCAAATCCTTAATCCCGACCCCACCTATCCAATAAACCTATTCCGTCCATTTTCCCAAGTTGACAATGATCCAAGATTTGAAAACGATAGGAAAAGTAAAGGTCTTCCCTTTTCTTTTCCGTTTTCAAATCTTTAATCTCGACCCCATCCTATCCAAACCTATTATATCCGATCTCCCATGTAGACAACGCACACGCAACTCTCCGATCGCTTAACATCAGGTGAACCGTCTGCTAGTTGTCTACCTTTCCATAAAAAAAATGAATCCTAGCGTTTATCCCAGCTTACGCCAGGGTCCTATTTCCTATTAAGTCGTTCGAGTGCATCAGATTTTCCCATATTAATCGATCTCATTTTAGGCCGGCCTCAGGGTCTTTGACCAGTCACAGACATGTCTAGGCACCCGTGACCCACGTAGCTCTGGGGGCGTCGAAGAATGTGGCCAAACCAGCGAAGAAGAGATTCCTGGACTTTCACCAATATCTCTCAACGCTGCCGCGAATGTGCTCGTTACGCACTTTAGTCCTTAAGCTGTTACTTTTTATCGATCTAAAATATTTGCAATAGTTGCCATCTCTGATCGCACGGTCACGGTGGCACCGTGTAACACGTCTTGTTACCCCTTCGCGCTCGAATAGAACGGAATTAGCTTGCAAATTGAATTCTAGCCGACATTGCGAAACCTAATGTAATCGAATATCGCGGACTCGACGCACGAACGGTCGTGTTTGCTTGTTTTAAACTTGCCCGCTGCACGGTTTGTTCGTCGCACAACGACACGAGAGTCCAAGGTGCTTGCTTGCCCGGGGAAGTACCACCGCCTTACACATAGTCGGCTAAAAATAAAGTATGCATGACTTTTGGAGTTGCCGGATGGCCATTCCTACCATTTCTTTTGCCCCTCCTTAGACATCCAAATCCCTAATCCTAGGTTGACAATGCACTCGCGACTCTACGGATATCGTGTATCCATAGGCGACGGGATCGCTTAACACCTGGGGACCCGTCTGCTCGTTTGTCTTCCTTCCATAAAAAAAAGCTTTTGCTGCAAATATACGGTCGTGCTTGTCCGGGGAAGTACCACCGCCTTTTACAACGTCTACATAAAATAAAGTATGCATGACATTCTGGGTAGCCGGATGATCATTCCTTCCCTCTTCTTTTCCCCTCGTAACCCTTAATGTTCTCGACCCGTCCTATCCACTCAACATGTTTTGTTCAATTTCCCAGGCTGCCTACGCACACGCAACTCTCCGGATATTGTGTCCATGGGCTAAGGGATCACTTAACATCAAGTGAACCGTCTGCTCTTTGGTTGGTGGTGGTTGGAAAGAACAGAAAGTATATAAATTTGATCAGTTGTATGTTCGTAAAGAAATTCAGCTAAGTTGTCAAAATCATGTCAAAGTTTTTTTAATATAATTGACCTGAACGTACGCACACTCCGCTTGTTTTTTTTATAATATGGTAGTCAAATGTTGTTATACTGAGTCGTGGTAGCTCAGTGGCCGGGCGCTCGCCTTCAATTCTGCTTACTCGAGGCGAACCTAAGTTCGATCCCCGGTGCCGGCACCAATGAAATAGTCAATTACAATTTTAAGTGCTGAATTACCACGTGCTCTGCGGTAAGGAAACCTGCATATCTTAGAAATCCACCAATCCTCATTGGGCTGCGGGCTGGATTATGCCCCATACCCTTGTTTTAGAGGAGTCATTAGCCCAGCTGTGGGATAATTTTAAAATAGGCTGTTTATATTGTCATAAATAGCGAAAAATTAAGTGTTTTTTTTTTTCTTAAAATAAAGAGCCATAGCGTGTTTACAACTGATGAGGCTTGCTTGTTTATACCCATTTTTTTTTATTTGTATATTCTAATATACGAAAAGAGATTCGAACTATTGTTTATTCCGTTGTGTTGCTTTGTGTACCAGAGGTCATGGGTTCGAATCACGCGGGGGGACAATGACTTTGTGTTGTTGTTTCTTGGTTGGATTAGGGCAATGCGTGCTGAGCACCCGATTGTCTGAAAAGAAAGATGATCCCTGCGTCGGATGGGCATGTAAAAAGTCTGTCCTGCTGATCTCCGGTCGTGTCGGTTATCCGTCCCATCGGACTATGCGAGTAAAGGAACAGAGAGTGCAGTTGCGTTTGCGCGTAAACTTGTGCACTATAATATCTCCTGCGCAGTCGGTTAATCTCAGATGAGATTGGCCGCCGTGGCCGTAATTCGGTCAGGAGGACTTTAATATACGAAAAGAGATTCGTACTATTGTTTATTCAATTGTTTTTAATTTACTCAATTTAATCGCAGTTTGTTTGTTGTATTTGCGTTGTTCAGGATCTGGTATGAAGCCCAACGGTATGCTTTGCAATGACAGCTAGCGAAGTGACTACTTAAACCTACGCCCCCTTATTACAGAACATTGACTTACGAAAGTACCGTACTAAGAACATTCTAAACCAAGTGCGAAATTATTTTTTAAAATAAACTAGGTTTCTCTCTTATCCCGTGAATCATCTTTAGTACTTATATATAGTCTAACGATGAAAATACCGGGATTAATCAAATTTAGAATCTTGTTTAGTCCCGGTACTTACGTTAGTCCACGTTTGCTAATAAGTCGGACATAGTTATAAGAGTTTTTTTTTTGTGAAAATGAATATAAACGAGCAGACGGTTCACCTGATGTTAAGCGATACCGTCGCCATGGACACACAACATCGGAAGAGTTGAGAGTGCGTTGTCAGTCTAGGAAATTCGATAGGATAGGTATATTAGATAGGATGGGGTCGGGAATTAGGATTTAGAGGGATAAGAATCGGGAAAATAAAGGGTAGGCATACTTACCCAAGGAAGAAAATACTTACCCAGGCTAACGTGGTCGTAGTAGTGCAGCAAAAGCTGTGATGTAGACAGACAAGGTGCCGCTATCAAATGTGCAATTTTTGATTATATATTTTAATTTATACGTATATCTTAGCAGGCAACACAGCACTTCCAAACTGCGCAGTAAATGTTGTTTTTTTGTATTAATATATATTTTAAGTATTTATCAGAATATCTATTTAAAAATACTAGACCCGGATATGGAATAAATAAATAGAATTAATATTCTATTGCCCTAGTATAAGATAGAGAAAATATATTAAATAATAATTATTATTATTTATGGAAAGGAAGACAAACGAGCTGACGGTTCACCTGATGGTAAGTGATCCAAGGACACACGCAACATACGGAGAGATGCGAGCGAGTTGTCAACCTGAGAGATCGGATATAATAGGTTTATTGGATAGGATGGATCGGGGTTAAGGATTTGGACCAAAAAGCGAGGGGTGTTTTATGCCGACTTTATAAAGTACGGTAGTACTTCCCCGGGCGAGCGGGCCGTAAAAGTGCAGCAAAAGCTGCGATAGGACGTTACGCTCTACCACCTATAAAATAGCTGGTTCCTAGAGTTTCATCCGCGTATTTTCTCAGTTTTTGCGACATGGTAAGCGATCCCGTCGCCCATAGACAACAACGTGTGTCCATGGGCGACGGGATCACTTAACATCAGGTGAACCGTCTGCTCGTCTGCCTGCCTACATTTCCATAAAAAAAGCTAGTTCTTGATTAGTGGGAAGAGGAACGAGGTAAATGAATATTTTTCAGCTGGCACCCCACACTATATTATATGTCGCTGCGATCTTTAAATATTTCCGCGGCAAAAATGCGCGCGTTATATTTATCATTTTTATCGCAATAAGTGTATAAGATTGAGAGAAACCTTGACTTTCCTTTATCTGGTGCGAAAGTGAAAGAGCGTATAGCACACAACACATACACACACACAGACAGACAGACAGACACACAAACTCGTAACGAAATATCAAGCAAGCGGTATCTATATAATTACATAAATTAAATGTGAATTATTTATTATACTCGAAGGCCACGCCGCGTTCGAGAAACTCGACCTTGGTAGTGGTTGTGTGCGAGCGAGAGGTCCGATGGTAGGGTGGCAATGAATTGAAAAGTCTGCGGACACTGATACAAACAATTATCGCTATTTTTAAACGGAATACTACGTTGTTGTTGCACAAACGTTTTTTGTTTTTTTTAAAAGATTTGCTATGCAAAAAAACAAACAGTTGTATAAAACGCTTGGAGTAATGACTTAGATTATAACAATTTAATATCTCATACTTTGTCCATTATATATCGTAATTATAACGTATAACGTAGTAAGTATAACGGTTTCGACATGATTCTAATGTGTTGTAGTCCCGAAAATTTTATACGAGGCGTGCTCACTCTATTGCAGCTGGCAACGTGTGAACCACGCGCCAACTCGACGGACGCATGCGCTCGATTTTGAGGTTATGTCGTTCGCGTTGTGTTGTCGAACGGCGTTTCTATGTTCTGCTAATAAAATATACAATATACAATAAAACTGCATCATTATCGGTCGGTTTGTCAGTGCTATAATAGTGTAACGGACTCTTTTGTGATATAATTTCGTGTATATGTGTTCGACCTTGGAGATTTCGAGGACATTTTTGCGAAGCGCGTAATGTAGTTGTTTTTTTTTTACTTTTTAAATTCGTCATCACACGACGCCAGTGTCTTTCGATTTTTTTTTAAATTATCTAATGACTATTATAGTTGGCAGCATTTTGTTGTGCGTGCGTGTTATTTTTTTTAAATTTTATATTTCGTAAATATTTCGGGCGTAATGTCTTTTTTTTATTAATTTTGTTGTCTATTTTTTTTTTTTTTTTTTAAAACTAAATACAATTTTTACTTTAATGTTGTGCGGCGTATGCTTTTTTCTTCTGTTGTAAGTTTAATTTCGCCAATAGAATGTTAGCAACGCGGTATGCTACGGCTGTGCGCAGTTGTTTTTCCGTAGTTAGGAAGTTTTATCATTGATTGTTAGAATTTGTCTAGTCTATTATTGAAGACGCCAATAATTTTTAATTTTAGTTATTAAGGTTCTATTTCAATAAAAATATTTTCAAGTGATGATATATTGCGTCCGTAGAGGAAAATATGACTATGCAGAAGTAGATATATTTTTTTCATACGTTGAAATAATCATTGATTTATAAAAAAACACTGGCCAATAATATTCTATTTAATTAAATTTTTATCCAATATTTTTTATAATAAATCAAAGAGTGTAAAGTTTCTATTCGTAATAAGATTTTTTGTAAGTGCTATCTTACTTTGTACTACAATTACAATGCGATTGTATACGAAGGTGTTTGTTAATCTCTCATGTTAAAACTACTGAACGGATTTTGATAAAACCTCGCAGCAATTTAGTTGACAGGTTATCTATACTTATATAATTAATCTGAAGAGATTGTTTGTTTAAAACGACTTATTTTTAGAAGTAGAAATAGGAATTATCATGAGGAATAGTCGAGGCGGATAGAATCACGCTATGACCTATAGGAAATAATCGAAACTAGTGAAGATTGGACACCAGTTTGCGAATCCCTTTCTGTTGCGCGCTGGGTGGATCGGCTAAGTTACTGCATTAAGTAGTTTTTTGCAGAACTGAAAAAAAAACTTAACACGGTGACGTCATATTTTACGTTATTTGACTTTAAAATTTTCGTATAAAATTTGAGCTTAATATTAAATTCAACTGTCATCATACACTTGAGAGCACTTGTCGGTGGAGTTTTCGACTACCATCTTTTTTTTCTATGGAAAGGAAGACAAACTAGCCGACGGTTATTCTGATGGTAAGCGATCCCGTCGCCCATAGACAAGCGCAACATCCGGAGAGTTGCGAGTGCGTTGTCAACCTGGGAAATTGGATAGAATAGGTTTAATAGATAGGATGGGGATGGGATTGAGGATTTGGATAGGAGTGGGGAAAAAAGGGTAGACATGGCCATCCGGCGTACCCAAAAGTTGAGCATACTTTATTTTATGCCGACTTTATAAAGGGTGGGGGTGCGTCCCCGCGCGAGCGCCGACGTAGAAGTGCAGCAAAAGCTGTAAAAGAATGTTATGCTCATCAACCCCTCTATCGTCCCTTCCATTATGGTTGTTATGAAATCGTTGTGTCCTATCAGTTGCCTCTTTTTTTTTTTCAACATACTTCTTTTTCAAAATTCAGCCAAGTCGTTATTTGATTTTATCGTTATTGCGTGTAAAATGTAATAATTTAAGGTTTGTGAACTGCACCGCGTAACATGTTGCTGGCGTCCGGTCTTAAATCAAGTTGTACAAGTTGATGAACGGCAACCATTTTTGGTTTCGTTGGGAAATTAAATATCGAATCGAAATTTTAGCCTTGAATTAATTCTTAAAATGCGAAATGCAGGTATAAGTTTCGTAAATTACCGTTTTAAGTTTTAAAATTTTCCATGTTAGTTTAATTTTAGTCCTCCTGTCAGAATATCGACCGCGGTCGGAATGTATTAGGGTCGACCAACTGCGCAGGAGATATCATAGTGCACAAGTTTACGCGCGGGAACCTAGTAGAGTAACAGCCTATTTTCAATTTGTCCCATTGCTGGGCAAAGGCCTCCTCTACACGGAAGGTGTAAGGCATGTTCACCACGCAACCTAAGGATTGGCAGACCTCACATCTCTTAGAAATATTAGTTCGTTGGTATGCAGACGTTTACTCTTCCAGTCCGGCCTAGCTGCTCCGTGCGGCTATTGCAACATTTTCCATCGATGCCCCGCTCCTATTGGTCATAGCGTGATGTTATACAGCCTAAAGCCTTCCTCGATTAATGAGCCATCCATCACTAAAAGAATTTTTCAATTCGAACCAATAATTTTTAATATTATCGCATTCAAACAAACAAACAAACTCTACGGCTTTATATTATACTAGGTGCTCCCATTTTGCAAAATTTCTTATTGACACTCCGCTCTTTTTGTGTCATAGCGTGATAATATATAGCCTAAACCCTTCCTCGACGAATGGGCTATCTTACACAATTTTTTTTTTTCAATTATGACCGGTACACAGTCAAAGTCAGTACAAACTCTTCGGCTTCGGCCGGATATCCGTCTCGGCCAAAGGGGGATCAGACGCAGGACCGAATTTCGACATACCCTTCCTTCGCTTGGATTGTTTGATTTTTCATGACATCGCGCGATCAACCCATATTGCCCCGACTCATCGGTGAAAAAGCTATACGAATGGCGCCAGCGAGATTCGAACCCAATACCTCGGGTCTTTAGAGTAAGGGCACTAGGCAATGGAGGCGGGTTGCTTTTGAAAAAAATCCTATTTTGTAATTTTCGTGAAAGTATCTCTGATTGGTGAATCACTTAGGATATTAAAGGAAAGCATTCAGTACTTGATTGTCATCATATTTATGTAATAAAATTAGGGGCATAGTTTTAGACAAAATTTTCCAATATTTGGTTGAAGTGTGGCGGCTGTGATCAGCTGGTACGCGCGACGTCGTCGATCCCCCTCCTCCGCCTTCCGTCTCGCTCCTTCCGACGAGCACGAATCACGTAATATTTTTTTAACTTTAAATTATATTTACTCAGTGGAAAATCGATATTTATTTTTAGTAATAATTTTATCCTTATTAAAGCATTGAAGGTGACTCACACACTCATATATTCGCATTCTAATTTTAAATTAGATAATATGCGGTTTTATTTATAAAAACTGGATAATTTCCATATTTTCACCGATTTCCAAAATTTTCTAAATATTTCAAAACATTCCTTTTTCCTTCCAATAATTATACTAATTGCCGAAATTAGTATAAAAAATATATTTCTAATCTATTCTCATAATATATTAAATACATTCCATTATTTTCTTGTAAACAAGTTAGCTATACATTCAAAGAAAGTTGAATACGAAAAAATAAAAAAAAAACTTTTCAAACAGTAATCTGTGCATATCTTAATGTAATTTTGTTTATAAAATATTTTTTCGATTATTTTTTTTTGTTGGTCTGTCGTCGATTTAGAACAGTGGTTCCCGAACTTCTTTGGTCTACCGCCCCCTTTTTAGAAAAAAAAAATATCTAGCGCCCCCCCTAAAATTACAATATCATCTGAGAGAGCGCTAGAGCCAAATTTAAAACACCGTCTTGAATGAACGCGGGAGG
>JAOCPS010759631.1:0-19429 GCA_025505425.1 Graphium colonna
TGCAGAAGGTATTAGAAACCCACTCCGCAGAATCTTTGGCTAAGAAACATTGTTCTTTTACATTCAGAAATATATAAAACAAACAAAAATACAAACAAGCACATGTGTTAGGAAAATTCTATAGATGATCTTGTACTCACATGTGTGATTTTATAAATTATTTATGAATTATCCATGTTACATTACATAAATAAATTTGAAAAAGCTATAAGATGACTTCTAAACGTTTTTTTTACTTCAATGTAAGATTGTTTAAGTAGCCTTTTCTGGACAACACGTCTAATGTTGAATTTGTTTAAGGCAACAACAACACATATACAATTTAATTCAACAATAATACAATTTTTTATGTAGTTTGCTATATAAGTAGTTACTTAAAAAGATAAAGCCATGGCTAAAACAAGTTTTTAGTGGAACGGATTTAAGAGTAATTTTATTTCTAGTCACTAGTCTAGTCCGTAGTCAGGTCCTTAGGGAAATGTGTTAGCCCATGCTGTTTAAGAATTGTTTCGACCTTAAAAAGCTGCCTAACTGTTAGCAATCCACAATTTTAATAAAGTTCATCTGAAGGGTAAATTCGAGGTTTAAAAAAGGCTTATCTTAAGCAACATGAACGTGAACGTTCAATTTGAATAAAATTGGACTTGGCTGCAAAACCCCAGGTTGAGTTACAATAGTTTAGGACTGATTGGCACAGCGAAATATATAACATTTTTAAGATATCTGCTTTCGATTACTTTCGAAGATGTAACTGAGCTTACGCACTTTACTAGATAAGTTTTCAATATGCTCTTTGAAGTTAAGGTCTATCAATAGCAGCTCCAACAGCTGACGGGGTCTTTTTAATATACGTGTTTGATGCACTACCTGGTGTTTGCGATGAAAAGTTGATGATGAACCCCTTGAGTGTCTGCGGCACACACGGTGCTACCGAAAATGTTATTCACCCGTTGAGTGTCTCAATTATTATTGAAACGAGTAAATCGTGTAATAATCTTAAAGCGAGCAATAGTAAACAAAAATCGTCTGACATTTGAGAGGCTAAATTTATAATAATATCATAAATTTTAATTTAAGTTCCCACTGTTTTAAGCGGATTATTATACGTTATGTACTTTTTTCTACTCTTGCATATTCCCTAGCTATTATGTCGTTAAAGAACTTTTAAAATAACCGCATTATTGTACACAGTAAGTAATATGATAGCAGGAAAAGGAATAATAACGTTATTTATATTTGTCCTTATTTTTCATATATATCGTGTACATATTATGATAAATACACGACTTATCTCCGCGTGACGATGTTTGCGAAAATGTTGTTGCGGTTTACAGTTTGTTTATAATTAAATATATATGTAAGTTATTCGTAATGTTTACAGTGTAATTGCTACCGTGTTCATGACTGTTTAGGAAGAGGAAAATATCCTTGGTAAATATGAACTGTAGATCGATTTATTCCACTTTAACATAGGTACCTCTGGTTCTCATACTCATTCTTTAAATATCACTTTATTTATTACTAATAAAATTGTGACATACATATAAAATAGAGACGATTGACATGAAAACAATTTAAAATAACTTATCTAACTTAGGTCAGCCTTTTTTTATGGATTGGAAGACAAACGCAGGCGGTTCACCTGATGGTAAGTGATCCCGCTGCCCATGGACACACTCAACATACGGAGGTTTGCGAGTGCGTGGTCAACCTGGGAAATTGAATACAATGGGTTTATTGGATAGGATTGGTCGGGATTAAGGATTTGGAGGGGATAGAAGTGGGAAAATACAAGGCCATACGGTATCCCCAAAAGTCATGCATACTTTATTTTATGCTGACTTTATAAAGGGCGGTGATACTTCCCCGGACGAGTGTGGCCGTAAAAACACAGCAAAAGCTGGGAAAGGATCTTATGCTCTACTACCTCATAACAGCTGATAAAACTACTATTAAGCTACCTGATAAAAGCTGATCTGAGAATGTCGAGATCAAGTGATAATGTTTCCGCCTAGTTGATTTATTTTTTAAAAAGGAAAGTAAAGTCGAAGTCCCTTATATACTTCGATTATTATCAAAGCTGCGCTATGACCCTTTTAAGTTTGGCGTTTGATAAAAATTTCACAATCACCAAATTGATGATTCACATAATTCAATACAGGAAGTAAACTGAAGGAAATTATCGAGGCCAGTCATCCATGCTATATGTTTTGGCAAATATGAAACAACAAAAATCCAGATTTAAACATTTTTCAAACAACAACAAAATATAAACATAAATTTTACCATCTCATAAGGAAAACGTGGAAAAAATATGTTTTTGTTAATTATAGGAATTCCTATCGATTTTACTGCGTAGTTTTATTTGTATGAGGTTATCGCCATTAAAAATTATAACTTCATATAAAATAAATTGATTATTTATGTTACAGCAAATCTTGTACAAATATTCAAATTTAAATATCTTGTAAGAAATAGAAACGTTAAATAGCATTTAGAATTCTTAATATTTTCCTTCTAATATTATTTTTAAAACGTTGGCCTCATTGAAGCCTCGTAGTCTATGTTGGAAGCACACTTTATAAAAAATCGATATTTTTTCCTGAGCTGTGCCTGTTTTTTTATGGGTTCAACTAGAAGATATGTGTTCTAATATTTTTTTTTCATTTCAAATCACTGTAGGAGAAGCGTATAATCCCGCTGGTTGATGCCTTTTGCCGTGAGGGTCTCGAGATTATTTTTACGGCGGCCATCATGAAGAAACGAAATAAAGAAAATGATTTTTGTATATTAATATGTAATGAATAAAGATACTACATTGCAAAACGATTCACTCATTCGTTCTATTTTGAATAAGCCTATTAAAAAATTCAAACGGTTACGTGTATCGCCCCCCTTAATAAACATTTGACGTACTTGATACTAATAAATTAAATTTTTCAAAGAGAAATCGCACCTTCACTTGTGTTTATCGTGCTTTACGTACAACAATAATTTTCTCAGAAAATTGCAAAACCTTCTTTAACCGTTTTAGAAATACGTTACTGAACGGATTTTGATGCTACGAATCTAAAAGCATATCCTTTGGAATATAAAAAAAAAATTCTAAATCGTTTCGTAAATAAGGTCAAATTAAGATCCGTGTTTTTTAAGTAATTTATAACGGTTGCATCTACCGATTCCGATATTAGCCGCAACAATCAGTTGGAGACATTTTTTTGTTTAAATTCTTCTCTTTATAAACTAACACTGTATTAGGCTTACACACTTCAATATGCATACATTAATCTACAAAACTATGTACTATTTTGCCATTAGCAACTTACCAGCATACACTTTATTAATATCGATACAAGCTTTGATTAGTTCAAGACCAAATTGTACTTCTATTGGCATAAGAGTCATATTTACAAAACAAATTATTATTATATTTTGTCGTTTGGCTGGAATGACATATAGATAATAAAATATATGCGGGCTGGCTGATACGTCGCCTTCAATACTTTAAGATATATAACCTAAGGATCTATATAATAATATCTACATATAACGTAAAGATCGTATATGAAGAATAAAATATTATAAAAAAAAATTCTGGTTTACCACTGAGTAAACATAATCTAAAGTTAAAGAAATTATTACGCAATTCATGTTTGAAGGTGGTAGAGCATAACATCTTTTCACAGCTTTTGCTGCACTTTTACAGCGGCGCTCGCCCGGAGAAGTATCACCGCCCTTTATTAAGTCGGCATAAAATAAAGTATGAATGACTTTTGGGGATGCCGGATCGCCATGTCTACCCTTCTCTTTTCCTGCTTCTTTCCCCTCCAAATCCTTTATTCTGAAGCATCCTATCCAATAAACCGATTCTATCCAATTTTCCAGGTTGACAATGTATTCGCGACTCACCAGATGGTGACGGGATCACTTACCATCAGGTGAACCGTCTGCTCGTTTGTCATCCTTTAAATTAAAAAAAAATTCATCATAGCGGACACGACGTGGCTTATGTGGCGGGTAGGTCGATGACCTGCGGCGTGCTCAGCTGTGTCGATGATTGGAAAATGTCGGCTAAAACTATGCCCCTAATTTTATTACATAAATATAATGACAATCGAGTATCGAGTGCTCTCCTTCAATATCGTAGGTAACTCTCCAATCGCCCTTCATGTACATAACAAAAAAAAGGAAAATGCACTAATTTAAAATACATACATATCGTAATAAATAGTATAAGACACATAATAAATAAAGCTTAGATAAATAAATAAACCCCAGCCAGACGGATTATTATTATTCTGAACTATTTACAGACAAAAATACGCCTCAAAACTTAATAAACAATCCCCGCTATCAGTTATGTATGGCTTTCCCCAAGCAATGTCCATATAATAATAAACATTGCTTTTATCACAGCAGTAAGATACTGGCATTCACATACTGTGGTTAATAGTTTATTTGTAATCACATGCATTCTCATTTACACGTCTTTTAGTAATCACAGAGAGTGTTCCAAGAAATAATGTATTTAGTGCTTTTCGGACTTTTCGGTGAGTGAACCAACATTTTTTTTGTATACCTAAAGTGATTTCATTTTAAAATCATACAAAATAATATCAATTATAAATAATACAGAAACATTCGTCATCCCAAAAACAAAACTGTGAACTAACTTTTGTAATAAAATATTAAGATTTTGTTTCGAACCATATGTAAATCGTTTTTAATTTACTTAAACGTGAAATTTATATTGAGATAAGGAAGAAATTGATCCCTCGCTGTTTTTGAATTGTTTGAATAAAGTTGAAGCATGAATATGAATAATTTCCCCGTAGACAGATAAAACTTCCCAAGTCATGCTTGGCTTATTGAACTCCCGACCGTTCTTAATAATTTTACGCACGATGAGAACTTCTTCACGTGAAGAGAACTTAAAAAACTTTTTCTCCAGTCCTGTTATTCGGGCCCAATTTCTCTGGAAGAGCAATAGAATTACAGATTATAATTCGGAATAAAACTCCTCGATTGCGTCCTCATTTACAGTTGTTATTTAGTCCGCTATCTAGTTGCTTGAGGTTAGCTTGAGGACTTAAGTTCGCCTACTAATGCAGTTAAGGTTAATGTTTGTGCCTGAGTAGATAGTTTTGCTATTCTCTCTATACCCCTCTTTGCTTATATGTTGTTAATGTAATATGGAGAAAATTTAATTTTAAAAGTGGCTAAGCCAGAGCATCCCTGCAAATACGTTTTCCAATTTAAAATTTGGCGGTGTTTATGGAAACTAACTTTTTCCGTAAAAAATCTATGTTTTATTTTAAAAGTAAACTGTGAGTTTTTCATGCATATACATAAATTTTAGTGGACCTATAAACTGTAGTAATGTCTAGGCAACTGTTTGTTTTTACTATTTGAAATTGTGCTATTTTGTTCAAGCTTTAGAAATAGAGCTTTATATGATATTTTAGACTTAAATAAAATATTAGAAATTAATTTTGAAAAGTTTAAGAGGTCGTACAGCTTAGCAACCTTCATACAGCTCTTGATGCACTGCTCGCTCTAGAAATAATCACTTCTCCAAACAAAAAGCAAGTATAAAATAAAGCCTTTTGAGTTTGCTGGGTAAGCCACTTTTATAATTTTCTACTCCTCTCCCTTCGGAATACTTAACCTTTACTGACCTATTCTATCTAATTTCCAAGGCTGACACCGCACATGTAACACTTCGGGTGTTGTGTCTGCGTGGCGGGAGCTTCTGCTTGCTTGAAAGTCTTGCAATATATGTCAAAAATATATTTGTCCCCAGCCCTGGTCCTCGCGTCACCGCCAAGACCAAACAAACAATATCGGAATGACTACGTCTATAACTCTAGGTCAGATGCCTTCTACAAGCTGCACATTGAACCGGTATGGTACAGCCATGCAAAAGTGGTATGCCAGACCGAAGGTGCTCAACTGATGCTGGCGAAATCACAAGACGTTATCCAGCTTCACGGCATGTTGAAGGAGTTTCCTGATATAGGAGATCACGTGTGGGTGGCCAGTGATGGCTTGGCCCATGAACCTGCCAATGAGGAGTCGATAATAAATTGTAAGTGATGATTTAGGTTCACAAAATACATTTGATACATTTACTAAAATAAGTGGTCACCCACTAACAACTGACTTTTGTTTCTTATTGTTTTTTTTAGTAGTCTGTACTTTTAAACGAACTCTAAGTGCATCAAATGATATTCCTCGGCATGCAAATTCTTATGAATGTTTGTCTTTTTATAAATATATGCTGTGCTGTAAATTATTATATCAATGGATGTTTATAAATTCTTATTTCAAATATGTGTGTATACATGGGGAAGTATTTTATTGTTTGTTTACAATTGAACTACTAAACTATGCTAAAAGACTACACATTCATCTTATTAAATAAGTTTTATTAATGTGTACGTAGTCTAAGTTATCCATGGTCACAGTTTGCTTGTAAGGTTTTTCGTATTGTGGCTATTCCTGATTTGGCGTATCTAATGATCTGATGAACTATTTGTTCAGCTGTAACAACACAAAGCCACTGTTCTGCATAATACTAGTCGCCAGCGTGTAAAAGCCCTTTTAGGAATAAGCGCGCAAAACACCACGCGCATAAGGACCGATGAAGAACTCACATTATGTTGTATATTTGATTTAAATGTTAATATTATTTATTTTCAGTAGTTTGTCTTCAAGATTAGAATTAACGGCCTACCTTTTCTATGGTCTGTTTTGCGTTTGGCTCACCTGTTACTTTGTGTGTATGAAATGCCTGGTTTAGGGTCATACGGGCTTATCACCATACCTGGAAAGTTAAATGGTCCATGCGTTATGTAGACATGCAAGAAGTCAGCCCTCGATGTCAAGACAATCTTCAGCAATCATTGAAGGATGTCAGTGCCTTTAAATAGCCTAACAATTAATTCACACTTAAATTCAGTTTGGGTTACGGAAATCAGATGCCAGTCACTCTATGAAACACCTCTGAAAAGCCTCTGAGATCTGAGATCTGAGAATCTGAGAATAAGGTTAGGGAGAAGAAGATCGTTTGACCGTTAGGTTAACATTCGAATTAACAATTGTCGGCTATTAACTTTCAATACTGTTTCAGTGGAAGACCCGATGGATGTCCCCATGTCATATAAGGGTGATTGTGAAATATTTACCCGGCAAGGTGAGGCGCAGACGAGTTTGTGCTATCGGCGGCTGCCTTTTATTTGCAAAATTGCAGCAGCCTCTGCACCGTACGATCCCATTTGCGATGTTTATAGCAAAGGTAAAGCAACAGCTTACAATATATTTTAATGGTAGCTAAAACTTTTAATTCTGATGTATCAGAATCGTCTCTAGTGCTTTATGAATCAGTTTTTATAGTAAGTTGTGATTTATTTAGAATAGGGAATAATGTGTTCAAAATTTGACATTTTTCGTTAAATAACGATTTTGCACTTTAGGTTATCGATACTACGAAAACATCGGGAGCTGCTATAAAGTATCTCAGGTCGCGTACTCGTGGAACCAGGCATACGACGAGTGCCGTGCCGAAGGCTCTCATCTTGTCATCCTAAACTCCGAGGCAGAACACAATCTTATTTATAATATTGGAATTGCTGCGCCACCTGTGGAAGAAGCAACGGCGACTTGGTTCTTCTTTGCGGGCTTAAGGGCGCATAAGACCACCAATAACGTTCCTAGGGTCTTCAAAACCGTATTCAGTAAGTATAAAATTATGTCTCTGTTTTTCTACTATATCTTTAAAGTCAACGATTTACAAATTGCCAGAAATAACGACATAAGCAAAAAGAAAAACTGCCATCCGTTTGGTTATTGGATTAAGTAGAAAGATTGAAAACTTGGAGGTCATCAGCAAATGTGTTAAGAAATTTTGTAGTATATCTCATTGGACAGTGACGGAATTTCAATGCAAGTAATAAAAAAACGAGCTGCCTATATGTCTTTATCACATTGGGAAAATACAATTTGACATGAAATTCTAAACATCAATGATATTTAAATATCTTTAAAAAGAATAATAATTTTTATTTCTTGTTAATGCAATCATGATGGAAGAACAAAGTAATAATGTTTAAATAATAATATTCTTCATATGAAATGTACATTCAATGTAAACGTTATGAACTGCATATTTGCTCTACTGCTTATTATGTATTTGTTTTTAGATCAAACTTTGGAAGAGGCTGGTTACGAGGGATGGTCACGTGGAGAGCCCAACAACGCATTTAACAATGAATATTGCGGTACGATATTCAAAAACGATGGCAAATACAACGATATAGACTGCTCCCACACATATGCGTTTATTTGTGAAAAAGAGGTTACCGCTAAGAGTAAATAAATATTCAATGAAGACATTGCCTAATTTTTCTATTAAATAAAACTCGCCATAAAACCTCATGAAAACGGAAATGTTTCTCTGATTAAAACATAGAAGTAATGTATATAATAATATATCTATTTTTTTAATAAAGTATATAGTCTTGTTAAGTCATAGAAACTAAAGCGATTTTGTTTTTTTTATTTGTTATTACATATTTTGTTGGCTCCTAAAACACACTTTCTATCCAACATCACTACTTTAGATATTAAGGAATATAGATATTTATGTGTGAATAAAATTAATAAATAAATGTAACAATTTTAGTGTCCTAATTATTTGAATGCACTTTTGTAATTACTTAGCTTGACACAAAACTACTGTTATCCATCTTAATTATTTGCAGGCAAATTGCAAATAAATATTATTTATAAGCGTCAATAGCTTCATGGTTAAGGATATGGACCCCGTATCACGAGGTCGAGGTTTTAAATACCCCCACTCGACTGTTGTCGTGAACCATATCCTAGGACAAGTCTAGAGCTTAATTGGAATGCTTAAGAAATATTAGTAAATTTCAATTAATAAAGAAATATTAATTTTTACCCATTGTCAAGTGATAGGAAAAATCTTTATAAACAATCTCTTGGTCAATAACTTGGTCTTCATCAAAACTGTCACATTTGATGGTTACATTTAAATTTGATAATACACAAGAATTGTTAAAAACTTTAATTTAATTGTTTTTTTTTTTCCAAAACTATTGTTAGGATACAGTATATAATAAATTGATGGATGCACATAGCAATAGTTAGTTTTGAAATAATTTGTCCCCGTCATTTACTTTTATACCTACGACATTCTTATTTCTAATTAATTTATTAAAAAAATATAATTATTAATATATTATTTTCTAGAGAAAACAGTGAAACTCACTCCAAATGCTACTGAAGCGAATATTCTTGAAACAAATTTTCTTCAGTCATTGTGATTTAAAGAAGAAACTGTTGGAGCAATTTTCGTGAAAATTACATGAGAACACATTACCCTTTCAAATTAAAAATCAGTTCATAATTTGCAGAGATTTTTGGATAGTATGTATCCAAAAATCTCTGAAACTGAAACACAAAAAAAAAATGCAGTTGAATTGAGAACCTCCTCCTTTTTTTAAGGTCAGTTGAAAATGAGAAGTAATGGCACCAATTAATTTGCAATTGAATAAAAACATATTTTTGTAATTGAATGTTCTACAATCGACAATTAATATTGTCGTCATAATCGCCAAAATCCTAAAAACATCAATTTTATTTTATTATTTTAATTGTATTGTAATTATTTTGTTTCTTTCTTACTTTATGCGAGTTATGTTCGTCTCTAGTGGTAGTCATTCACAATCAAACCAGTATGAGGTATGACATTGTCATGCGTAAAAATAGCATTCTCACCCAAATTGACCATAAATGACCCAACAAGTTCATTAAGGATTTCTTCCACATATCTTACGCTAGTTAAATAGTCATTTTTTATGAACACCAGTTTTTTTTTATGAAGAAGGAGGCAAACGAGCAGACAGCTCAACGATGTTAAGTGACGACCGCAACACCGGAGAAGTTACAAGGGCGTTGCCGGCCTTTTAGATAGCGTACTCGACGCTCGTTTCTTGAAGATCCCGAACTCGAATCGGTCAAGAAAAACCGATGGCGTCAATTCATTCCACAAGGAAGTCGTGCGTGGCAGGAAATGTCGGCGAAATCGCACGGTTATGGACTGCCAACCATCAAGGTGGTATGGATGGTGTTTATTTGTTTGTCGCGTAGTGCGTTGAGCAAAAGTAGCGGCAGGTATTAATCCGAATAATTCACCGGAACACTTCCCGTGGTAAATACGGTAAAGAACGCAAAGAGACGCAACATGCTTTCTCAAGGTATCAAGCCGAACGGAAAGACCTTGGTCGTCAACAATTCGAGACGCTCGACGTTGAATGCGGTCAAATGGAAGGAGCTGGTATTAAGGTGGCCCAGCCCAGAGATTAGAGAAGTATTCCACTAACGGGCGAACTTGCGCTTTATAGACTTATATAAGGTGGAACGACTGGAAATACTGCCTCGCTCCGCTGAGGACGCCAAGCTTTTTTGAAGCTAGCTTAGCTTTACCTTCCAAATGACCGCGAAATTGGACGTCACTCGATATGTCAATGCCAAAAATTCCGATCGATGCTTGATTCCATCTGTGGCTACCAGGAAAGTGTCTACGAACTGAGGAGATACAAGAAAGGGTTTCTTTTTAGCGGCGAACGTGCAAATTTGTGTCTTCTGTGCGTTAAATTGGACTAAATTTAGTTGACCATAATCCGAGATTTGGCCAAGCAAAGTCTCGACTCCAGATACAAGTTTGTTCCGGTACTCTTCGACGCGGTCCTGAGATATATTTGCTCGGCTGGTATACAAGGTGTCAACAGTACTGTCTAGCAATGAATGTCACTGATGCGCAACAAGTCGTTAATATGTAGAAGAAACAGTGAGAAGAAACGGAGATAGCACGCAGTCTTGTGGGACACCAGAATTCACAGGCTTAGTATTAGAGCATACTTCATCCCACCACCCACCACCGTAGGCTACTTTTTCTTTTATGGATGCTTGGTTGAATATTTCCCCTGGTCTTCCAGTCTTGTCTTCTATCGTGCTTTTAGAACATGATGTTCCGTATGATACGTACATTTTGATTCGTCGGAAAAAAAACTTTCAACCAATCTTCAGAAGTGCAATTAAAATAGTTTTAGGCATATCTTAGTCTTGAAATACGATAACCATGTTCTATTTTATGACCATATTCAGGTCCAAGTGGTTTCAGGTTAGCTTCAGGAAGTCGTCGTCTTACTTTTTATCTGCTTGGGTTACTTCCTCCGAGGTGTTGAAATTAATTTGTAAGTTCAGTTCCTGTGAGAAAGCGATTACATAATATGGTATTCACCCAGTAGAGATCTTTTCGTACTGTGGTACATCAAACTCTATATGTTCCTGGTCTACGTAGGTTAGAGCCAGTTTCCGCGTAGCGTAGGTATCGCAGTGACTCTGGTCGGTTTTCAGGATTCTGGTGCATTCTTTAGGTAAAAAACGACATGATTACAGGTAGAATAATAAATGTTGAACACTATCAATATGGTTTATATACCCACTTAAATTATTGATTGGAAACAAAAACAAAATTAAATTCAGTAATTTCGTAGTTCCATCTTCGAAAGTCTTCTTTCTTTTAAAATTATTTTTTTATGACATAACCTTAATTTGAGGAGTATTTAATTAATACCTTAATATAATGAGTATTTAATTTTCTGCTAAACACAATTTATTTAATTAAACTAGCATTCTTAGTTTCCGAGATTTATAGGTTTTGTGAAGTTATCCGGATTCATTTCTCTTGAGTTTTATTGTACTTTAATATAGCTGCAGGACGAAATAATGAAAATCATTATTTGTAGTTTTATTCTTTAATATATACTAAGAGTTGTGTCTATCTTTAAAATTATCAATGGATTATTTCAAACTGGGATCGTTATAAACAGAGAAATTACATTAATTAAATTTATAAATTACATTCACACAATCTTTTTGGTCCTTAGTTGAGTTCAAAAAAGTTATTTTAAAAGAATAATAGAATAAGTCATAGTTTATAGAGTTAACAAAATTTATGCGTCACTGAAATTTAAATACAAATTAATAAACTTATAGAATCTATTACATAATAAACAATTTTAATAAATAAATCGTAAACTAATTCTTGTGCAGCTTAAGAGTCAGTTACGATATCATCTCTTGAGCAAGTCTGTATTTCCTTTGTGCCTCTAGAATTCACTAACAGTTCAATTGCTTCTTCTGCCCCTTGAATACGGGAATTGCGAATATCTTCTCGCAGTCGCATCGTTCGTCTCTGTAGCCAAAAACAAAGGTATGTTAGAATCTGGCTGTCATTGGTCGTTTTAAAAATATACTATCGAAATGGGATTTTAGGAATTGTTTGCCTTATATATTACACTTATATGCATATGATACATGTTGTACTTATATTAGTATAATATTTATCAGTTAAAACTAGTAGCTTGCTGTAACTTGTACAGGTGATTATTGTCTTTGCCACCAATTATTTCTGTAACTGTCTTTCTCTTCTGTCACGAAATAATTGAACACTTATCAAATATCTTATAAAGTATAAAACTAATTTTTATGCCCAAAGAACTTGAAATAGTTTTATTATTACAAACTTTGTGAGGTTTTACAGCTTTTGCTGCACTTCTACCGCTCCGCTCTGTAGACATAAAATAAAGCATACTTTATTTTATGTCTACATTACAAAGGGTGGTGGTACTTGGTGGTGATACACATGGCTATCCGGCA
Source organism: Graphium colonna (assembly GCA_025505425.1). Lineage (NCBI taxonomy): Eukaryota > Metazoa > Arthropoda > Insecta > Lepidoptera > Papilionidae > Graphium > Graphium colonna. The sequence goes on from JAOCPS010759631.1 coordinate 12,748, forward strand.
CCCCTAAAAGTCATGCATATATGACTTTTAGGGGTGCCGGATGGCCATGTGTATCCATTTCTTTCCCCACCAATTCCTTAATTTCGACCCATTCTATCTAATAAACCTATTCTATCCAATTTCCTAGGTAGAGAACGCACTCGCGACTCTCCATGTGTCTATGGGCGACGAGATCACTTACCGCCAGGTGAACTGCCTGCTCGTTTGTCTTTTTTTCCACAAAAAAACTAATTTTATTTTAATTGGAGTGTTAAAGGACACTGCCGATTTAATATGTTATACTGTATCAATTTACATCAAGTCCAAATATTTTTTTGGAAACTAGACTTATTATGCTAACTCCCACAGTATTTGATAAAATCGAAAAATCATTTCATAGAAAAAAGTTTCTATTGCATCCTACATCTCTATGACAGATTGTGGAATCGTCATACAGGTATAGCAAAATTCATGAAACGATCCTTCATCGTACCTTGGCTTTCGCTATAGAGCGAATGGATGTTCTGAAGTAAAGGGTTGCAGCTTGTACAAAGCAAATACAGAAGAGAGAGAAGATTTACAAGCTGCTTCGTAGTGGTAGTCACAAGAAGACCTATAAATCTACGATAAAGCTGGAGTTACGACAGTGAATGAGCTAAGGATTGAACCTGGCTTTGTAGCAGGGTCCATGGTCATGTCATGTCTATGATCACGGCGTTTCAACAGATGCATAGTAATTATAATAAATTAAAAATAAATAAAGTTACGTGTAGACGCAAAAAAAGAAGAATGTAAAAGTGGTAAATAAAATAAAAAAGTTTCTGTTAGTGTCTGCCGAGCATCGTGGAACTATATTTTCATCGGTTTAACTGGCTGTTGCTAGATTTACTTTTTAGCTACATCAGATATAAAAAAATAAGATAAAAAAAATAGCACAAGACACCCCTTACATTCAGAAAGATTTTAAGACGGGACACTTGTCTAGCATAAAAACATTAAAAATGTATTTAGTTACCACTGATTGCCGCCTCACGTCCTGTTTGAGGTCTTGAAGTAACACCTTATTCTTTCTTTGTAAAAAGCCAATCTGTAAAATACAAGTAAATACAAAACCCAGGCAATTCACCAAAGGAAAAAAAGTTGAAGGGGGTAGAGCATAACATCTTTTCACAGCTTTTGCTGCACTTCTACGGCCACTTTCGCCCAGGGATGTAACACCGCCCTTTACAAAGTCGGCATAAAAAATGCGCATGATTTTTGGGCTTGCCGGATGGCTATTCCTACCCTTTTCTTTATCAACTTCTTCACCCTCCAAATTATTAATCTTGACCCTATTCAGTCCAATAAACCCCCTATATTCAATTTACCAGGCGAACAACGCATACTTAACTCTTCGGACGTCTGCGTGTCCATGGGCGACAGGATCATTTAACATCAGTTGAACCGTATGCTCGTTTGTCAACCATTCCATAAAAAAGCATTTGACAAAGTAACTATAAAAAGGTATTATTTCAATGGCGAGTATTACCAGATCATTCTTAAAAGCGTGCTAAATGTTACCGACTCACTGTCTGGCAGTGGGTGGGCAACATTAAGAACATATTTACGAAAAATTATACTATTTGTTACAGTGTCGTTGGCTAGGATACAAGAATCATTTCGAATTTACTATTAAAAACTCATTCTAGGATATTTAAAGTTCAAGTGAATATTATCTTGACATCCTCCATAATTTTAAAGATTTATCTATTATTTCCACAACACAGATAAATTTCGTATTTAAATTAAATATTCGTATGCATATTATGAGTCACATAAGTGAAATATTTTTTTCTATTCCATCTATATGGTATTCTACGTAATTAGGAACTAAATTAGGTTTATTATTATTTGTTTTTTTTGATAATATAAAATTATTTATTATTATTATATATATTGTTTTGAATAATTGTTTAAGTTGTTGTACATTACTTAATTTTATAATAAAAATATTTAGATTACGACTTGTAAGAACACACACAATATTCTTTGTTTACAGCTTTACAATTTCCGTGGTAATTAAATTGTTTGTGTGAATATATAACTGTTTTAAATATTCTATCAAATATAATTAAATTTCGTTGTTCGTGTGTCCGGGTAAAGTCCTGTATAATTAAGTAAAGAGGGAGTTTTGAATCCAATAGGTGGCGCTGTTATCGATTACCAACGTTTAGGCAGGACAAAGTCTGTCAGGTCCGCTAGTAAATATATACATATATATTCATAATATATGAATAAATGTTCATATTCTGAATGTTAGTATTTATCATATTAAAACAAAAAATTACAGAGTAGTAAAATGGTGCTTACCTCATAAAATATTATGATTAAAATAAGCAAAACAAGTATGGCGACGAAGCCAGCCGCCAAGTAGATCCAAATCGAAATAGACGGTGGCACAATTTTCACTAGTGTGCTGTTGATTCTAAAATTAGAAGAAACAAATAGTAAAAAAATGTAAGCAATAAATAAAACTAGTCTAGCTCAAATCTTTTCTTTTAAACCGCACAGTGTTTGCTGCATATTTATGTGGTATATTTTTTTTGAAATTTAACAATTGAAATATTTTTCATAGTATATAGTCAACGCCTTGTGATGTGGCCGTGCATTCAAATAATCAAGTAAATTTTAATAACCTTTTATGTTTGACTGTTTCCCGCGGTTTCTTTCACCTTGTCATTAGCTGGGTGGCCTCAAGGATTGCAGCGTATTTTAGGATAGCCTTAAATATCCCTTATGAATTTGTCCATCCTTCCCACAAAGATTTTTTAACTCCAATTTATATGTCAAAAAATTATTGCATTTAAGCAAACAAACTGTTTGACCTTATTCGAAATTTCTTAAATTTTATTAACCGTATAGATAGCGTTGATTTAAAAAGTTATATTAGTTTGTGTGTTAAAAATGATTACAATATTTTGAAAGTTTACCTTGCGGCTTTTATTTCGTAGTCTTGCATTATTTGCAACATAGATCCAATAGTAACATTCTTGTCTACATTGAACACATCTGAAATATTAGTTACTTGTTAATTTATGAAACTATGGTTTAGTATTGTGTTTCATGACGAAAGCGTAAAAAGACATATATTAGCTGCAAAAATAAACTATAGGTTGCATAATACTATTGTAATAATGTTTATGACCTTCAGGTAATACTGGAATTCTTAAGTTGATCATTATGTAAATCTTTTGGTTTTTTCTTATTTTACCCCTTTTACAAGTTGCAGTTGTCCCAACAGACCTAACTGCTTGTAATTCTGGATAGCATTCTTTTTTTTGACCGTCGGTTACAATCTGAAAATAAAGATGTTATTGAGTATATTTGTATTACTGGCAGTTTTAATCAATAAATGTTTGTCAGCCTAATGTAGGTATGAGATTTGAAAGCATGGCATTGGCATGAACATCATCAATAAAATTTTATAAATTACAATACATTTCAATGGCTAAAACCAATCCGGCCATGATATACAAAGACGTATAACAAGATATTTATTAATATTCCATATATAAGAAACTAATTAATGATATAACTTTGCAGAAATCAATTGCAGTACTATATTTTTTTAAATATTTATTTAAAAATGTCATATAAATTTTATACCTAATATTTTACGTACCAATATCGGAGCCCTAATTTTGGCAAGTGAATTATTCAAAACAATCAGAAATTTGATTCCGTCCCAATTTGTAACTCCATTGTTAATAATCTGTAAAATAATGAAAACTTGTTAAATAATTTATCACGTTAACAAAACTGGTTTCATATTTGACGTGCTTTTAATGTGTGTGTTTTATTTTGGTTATGTATTATTTAAAAACAATTAATTTCATGAAGAATAGTAAATTTGTTTCTATCTAAAAATTATGCAGCTATACTATAACTTGGGTTAAACTTTTTCACTATAATGTATTCTAAATAAATGTTGGTAAATGAATTTAGACCTATATTTAATCCCCTTAGACCCCATTAAGTTTTGTAGTCATGACAAGAATGACTATGTTCGTCCACAAATCGCTATAAGAAATTTAATACAGTATATATAGGAAAATTGATTAAAATTGATGTTGGTTTGTAATAGATAGGCAGAGTTATTTTCTTATTTATAATATTAATGTTAGTTAGCTAGTAAAACAGCTATATGAATAATGAAACGGAGCGAAAACTTTTCTTAAAAAGTTGTATATAAATTCGGAATTTATTTATCATACTTCTATAGATAATCAACGAAATATAAACTCAATTATAGGAAATGTGCTCTTCGTACCGTGTACATGTGACTTATGTCAGTATCCAAATTAACGTAAGAGACATTGACAATATCGCCTGGTATGGATTCGCTGAAAAAGAAAATAAATAATAGATTAACATTGGTTGATTGATGTGATTATTAATTTAAAGTGGCTGCGTAGCTAGGATGTTTAACACCGACTATCGGTTTGTGTAGTCGATTACAAATTGTATTTCTATTTCCTGGGCAGTTTTATATGTAAAATACATTAGAGATATTTTAGTACAAGAGAAGACATAGTGTAAAAGTGTACGCGTAGATCTATCAAGGTGCATTTGATATGGTATAAATGGATGGATATTCGCGACGACTTGAGTGATCATGTACAGGATCAACGTTACATGCCCGCTCGACACAAGAATTACGATGTTATTATATGATTACTTTGCGGGCTAATGGATAAACTAGATGTATACTACTAGGTCAAACTAGGGAATAAAAAAATCAAATCTTTGAGTCGTGGTAGCTTAGTGTCCGGGCGTTCGCCTTCAATCTTGTTTACTCGAGGCGAACTTGAGTTCGATCCCTGGTGCCGGCACCTAAGAAATTGCAATTTTAAATGCTGATTTACCACGTGCTCGGCAGTAAAGGAAAACATCGTGTAGAAACCTGCATATCATTGAAATAATAATTCTAAGATATGTGAAGTCTACCAATCCGCACTGGGGCCGCGTGGTGGACTAAGCCCTATACCCTCTTTCTAGAAGAGGCCTTAGCCTAGCAGTGGGATAATCAAAAATTGGCTGTTACTTTATCGTCATTCAGCAAGATTCTTTTATAAGTGATCTATAGAAATATGTGGGATCGTGTAAACTCCTGATTAAGATTGGATAATGAAAGAGTGGAATATGACACAATAAAAAACTTTATTGTCGTGCGTCAACGAAATTTTGGCCCGCGAATATCAGAACTTGCAATAATTTAAAATTGCATATTCTCTAAATCTCATCTAAATCGCTGAATTACTATGGAATTTAAAGAAAAGAAATTGAGATATTGCTATATCAATAATTAAAATATCAGTTTCAGATAAACTTATTTGAACTCTTTATCGATTTATCATATATTCATAATGATCGAAAGAATCATCAAAAGTATCGTGTGTAATATGATTGGCGGTTGCCATTCTCCGAGTCATACTAAATCTGGATTTTTCCATTTTAAAATTGTTCACAACCGCCCAGACTACGAAAATGGAGATCGTTCAAATCCATTTCTGTATCTTAAAATATTTCCCTAAACGATTTGACAATCGATATTCGGAAAACAGGGTCTTCAAACATCTTAACAATTGCAACATACACTCAGCTTAAGCAGTTAATTACATCAGATGGTATTAGTTGTTTGAAACGACAAAGAAAAATTCAGTCTAAATGGTCAGGCTAAGAGATAATTCTTAGTGCACAGAACACATCAATTAATAAACTAGAATAGTTACGGACAAGATATTATTGCTAGAACTGACCTCGTAAGCAATAAATTGTCAATGTCCGTTTTTAAATCGATAGTCATTGCCGTCGTCGTGCTATTGGTGATATTGCTGCAATGATTGAACGTGTCTACGCTCATAATAATTTTATCATTACTGCTCGTCAGAGTTTTGGTCTCCAGGCTGATGTCACCAGAGTTCTGCATCACAAAAAAATATGTTTTTTGAATTTACAAGCCAAAAAAAAAATTAAATTAAGTTGATTTTAGTTTTAAAAGTAACTAAATCGTATTTAGGTTTCAATACATTTTTAGAATTCAGCTAAATTATGCATACTATAATTAAGTTTATTTTTTATGTGGCTAATTATTTTCCCTCATCACTTTAGTTATAAATGACATATGTAAGTATCAATAAGATATTATATATAGTTCGAGAGCGTAACATCTTTTCACAGCTTTTGCTGCACTTCTACGGCCGCGCTCATTCACCACCGTTTATAAAGTCCGCATAATGTAAAGTATGCATAACTATTAGGGATGCCGGATGGCCATGTCTACCCTTTTCCTTTTCTACTCCTATCCCCTCTAAATCCTTAATAAAATCCTTGACCCCATCATATCCAATAAACCTATTCTAGCCAATTTCCCAGGTTGACAACTCACTCGAAACTCTCCGGTCGCTGCGTATGTCTATGGGCGACGGGATCGCTTACCATCAGGTGAAATGTCCTCTCGTTTGTCTTCCTTTCCATAAAAAAAAGATATAGTAATATTTGCAAATTAACCTAAACCCTCAGCAAAAATTATATAATTTTGTAAATTAGAAACACTCAATAGTAAATATAATGTTGCCCAAACAAACGTAAGTGATCCCGTCGCCCATGGACACACGCAACATCCGGAGAGTTGCGAGTGCGTCGTCAACCTGGGAAATTGGAT